>KZ651165.1:487385-500821 GCA_001010745.2 Gerris buenoi | reverse complement strand
CAATTTGTTAGTATTACTCTTAGTAAGGTTTATCTGTGATATAGGATATAGTTAAATGTTTTTGTAATTGTTATTAGTGTTGAGATTTAGTTATTTTAGTTGTTAAGTCTGCCTGTGATATTACCTAATTTTTGTAGTGGTATTGATTACTCCGTTCGTTGATGGATTCTGACGTCGGTGAACAACTAGTTCCCAGATTCTAATGTATACTCGACTCGTTTTTTAACTCTTTAGCTTAAGGGCTATTTAGATGTTTAGAGGCTTGATGATGGCTTGGAAAGCCGAAACGTCGCCAAAGTTAAAAATGAAGTAGTTTTTTCTTCTTCTTTCACTTACCCTTAAAGGATCTACCTAATTTAACTAAGAATTACATCAGGGTACACCTTCTCTACAATCACTTCATATACATAGTTTAAAACACAATTCAACCTGAATGTAAAATCTGTACTCGATACATGCAGCAGTTTTTGTGTAGCGAAGTGATACATTTATAATAATTGAAGTGGAATGGCCGACACGTGTAGAAGAGTTAAGGAGTTGTAGAATAAACCTCCTTCCCCCACTACATGGCTCTCTATTACTAAGATAATATTCTTTAACTTTAAGTATCAACTCGTCAACTCAACTAATAATTATTCCATTACGCTCGCTTTAATGATAGAGCCACGCGATGCTTAGTAATAATTTATGAACCATCTTTAGTTCATATATTGAAATTTTCTAATATAGTAAAAAGGTAGATCATAAAAAATAATTTATTTATTTCTAGGGAACAGTTGTAGCTTAAGATTTATTCGGAGTATCTCATTGCATTTGGACAAAACGAAAAATGTATGAGGGCCTTTGTTCCATGTCATTATGAACAGTTCTACTGTTATATCTAGAAGAGAAATTTAAATGACCACCATATGAACACGACTTCCAATTTTCTAACCTGGTTATATGGAACATTCTATGTACTGGAAGCATATGCATGGCAACTTTATATTTTAAATATTAATTATATTCTTATCACATATTTCATAACACAACACAGTTTAAAAAAATAAAAATAATCAAAACAAAAACAAATACTAAACATGAATGAGTATTCCTCCATTAATTAGTCTAGTTTTATGCTTTAGCAATGTTAACTCTATCTCAATATTAACAATATTAATATCGCAATATTAACTCTAGTTGTTGCTAAATGGCTATTCTTGATAAGACATATAATAATTCAGTTTACACTAAAAGTACTATTACCTGGATAGAGCAAACAGATATATATAGCTTATTATGCGGACTGTCCGATGATACTCTAATACCGTTATGAATTATTGTCCTATTCAATACAGATCTAATAAATAATAATATCACTAAGCATGCACATATATTTTACCTATTATCATCTGCTCAAAACAATATATCTATATTTATTTTAATTAGACCTATTGACTGCAATATGTAAATATATGCGAGTGTGAACCTTTAATTACATAAATTGAATATTTATATAAATTTGCATCTGGTAAATGCACTTATGTAAATGAACTCTAAATAAGACAAATGTTACACTTAGTAATTTCTGACTCATTATAATATTATTGAAAAGAGAAAGTCAATTATAGTAGTATTGACTGAAATTCTAGAATATCACTTTAGAACAGGAATACCTTTCTGGTTAAAGGGCCGAATATTGATAATATTATGTGATAATGCTGGCCGGACGAAGTATACACCACTAAACCATCGGACTTAACAATGGTAGGGTATATCCTAATAAGCACTCCCCATTTTCGCCAAATAACTTATTGCACTTATTGATTTATTTTTTATGGTTGAGATGGCATTTGTCTATAGAGATCTTAGAACTTTACATAGTTTTAATTCATTTATTAACTTATTTTGGGGCGTGGCGGCCCGGATAAGGCTAAAGACCCCTGATTTTAAATAATGAATACTTATGCTAAACCATATTATAGTTCAAAAAGAGGTTTGATGTGTCCAAAGCTTTTTCCAACTTTATTATTCAGTAAATAATTTTAATTTAAACTTATTTTTATTTTAGTAGATAATTTTCATTTGTTTGCCTAATTGTCATAGCTAAAATGTTAGTTCAGATTATAAAATCTAATCCAGCAATTATTTAAAGAATCAAACATACTTATTCTAAATTATTATAATATACACGGATAGTAAATAATAAACACCATCCGTTTAGGAAGTTAGTACTGTATTTTAATAATAAATTCGACTTTGTTTATAACCAGAACGGAAAACTGCGCAAGTGCACAAGGGATGAAGAGTAAGGGAAAACTCACAGTAAAGTTTCCTCGGCTTCGTGAATTTATTTTTATATATATGTATAACCCAAAAGCGCGTTAAAAACGCTTTTGTGAACCTACTCTTAAGTCGTTATAGTGTGAGAAAATCGATACGAATAAAGTTAAGGTAGAGAAGGCTGCTTATAGCGTGACAGTTTTTATTTGGCAGAGGGTGTTCTGATTTCTCTTCGGTCTGTAGAGCAGTCTTGGGCTGTCTTGGGCAGTCTTGGGCTGTTAGTTAGTGTCGTAGAGATGTGTATCGGGCTAGCGGGTTTGACAGTTCTTACTGCTTCACCTGGTGCATTTTTTAGACTTCTCTCTTTTCATCTACTTGCTCCTTGGCTTGGTGTTTTTTGTTCTGATCTTTTTTCTTCTCCTTTATTGACTCTCCTTTTTCGCTGTTTTTCTCTATGCTGGGAATCATCGCCCTTGTGCAAGTAACGGTCGAAAAGAGGCCTTCTCATTGGTTTAGAGCTTTGTTTACAAGAAGTAAATCTGCTTATTAAAACCTGTTGTTAAAATAATTATAAAATGATAAAGTAGATTGATACGATTTGAGAAATATAGATTGTAATAACAATTTAATATATGAAATATTTGGCAAAATTAGGTCTCAACGTCACTTCCTCTTCAAAGGTTTTGGAGGGTTAATTTGAATATAATATGTCCTAGTTCTCCAGGAAAAATTCGCAAATTTTTCTTCTTTAATCTATATCGTAATGAGTCTAATTATTCTTGTGATTTCAGGTGAAGTTTATTTTGATCTACATTACTAGACCCTACTATTATAGCTTCTATAAACTCAATAAGATTGATTTAGTAATATTCTTATTGTCGCCACAAATTCTTTTTAATTTTCTGTTGTCTCTATGTCCTTATGTTTAAATATCTCTCCTTTCAACTAGTTTCAGAGGTACACTTGTTTATATGTGGGATCTATTTTGGCGTTTCTGCCTACTGAAGACTCAAATTGTTCCCAAAACAATGAATTTTTAAATTTTTCCGTCAAATGGTTTGAACTCAAGTTTTGGTCTAACTGTTTGGTCTGTCAGCTTCCCTATTCTGATAGTCTTTTTGACTAAAAGATTGTACTGGTTGTAACTTTGAAGTTTAGACATTGTATTAGTGTTCTTGTTCTTCTTTTATTTAATGGTTATTCTGTGTTTATTCTCTGTTTATCTGAGGTTGTTTAGCCAATAGCTCTGTTTTGGTAGTTGTTTCATTTACATCTAACCCTCTTTTTTATGTTCTACAACCATTTCTCTCTTTCGTTTAACGATTCAACAGTCCTTTATCAAACGATACAAATAAATCGTTTATATTTTCCATGTCTTATACTTCTTCCTTTCTTGAATGAGATTTTCTCATGGGTTTTGGCATCTTTTGTAAAGAACAAAATTTCAAGAAGACGAATTTTCCTTTATTTTTATTGAACTATAAAACTCTTTGACTTATATAAATCAAGCATAACAATAAAAATAGTCAATAAAACTAAATCTTAAAGATCTACATTACGGAGATTAGATATCCGTAACATAAGGCCTTTAAAACAAAGTATAATATGTTATATTTATTAAGACCTTATCATTAGACTTCGCCATTTTGAAAATATCGGGTGTGAAATTTCCAAAAACTATAAATTGCCAAAAATGCTGATTGTGTTAACTTGTGGGCCAAATTGTATTCCAATTACGCCAGTTATTGTTATACAAACCAACAAACTTTTAATATTCAAAGAAATAAATAATTCACAGTACCCGTTCAATAATATTTTTATTGGTTTATTATATTCTAGAACTATTTCAATATAGAATATCAAAGCAGTGCTCTTCTGATAAAAATTTCAAAAATTAATTTTGTTAGTGATGTCATTAATAGAAGTTTAATTAACCTTATTTCTAGCTGTATTAAATAACACCATTACTGTATAATATAAAAGCACTTAACCCAACTTAAAACTTTGCACTCTAAATTGAATGATAACCCTCGTGTAATTGCTGCTTTCACCCACTTTAGAATATTGTTTAAAATGTGCGTAATGATGAAAGATATTATAAAGTTTCAAGGAAACAGGCTGTTGAATTGTTTTTTTTTTGTTTTTTTTTTGTTTTTTTTTAGTTTCAAAGTTAGATTTTATTTAGGAAAGATAAAAACTCTGGTAGGCTTGGAGTTAGTTTAACGACTTTACTACAATTACTATAATCTTTTATATAAGGGCAACAATAGGTTTAAACTTTTCCTATTGAATATTTCAAAAAATATTTTTCTACTTAATATTATTTTCTGACTAATATTAATAAAAATTAATTTGCTAAATGTTTATTAATTATATTTAAGTGTTCTTTTTATTACTGTTGTTTTGTTTCTTTCGCTTAGGTATTTGAATTTTTGTACTACCTTGTATTAAGAATCACTCTCTAGGTTCTCTCATATTCTGCCCTAAATCTGCCAAGTTGGATAAATCTGGCAATCGATCAATCTTTCTCCCTCCACCGTCATATTCGCTCTCCATTCAATTACCCTTGCACCTCTTTCCTTGTATTATACTCACCCTTACTTATACTCTCTTCTGCTCAATATTTTCATATCTTATATTTTTCCTTTGTGCACCTTCACTTTTATTTCATCTCTTTCTCTCTTCTCTTCTCTCTTCTTTATAACGCTTTCCTTTTATTGTCACCTTTATTTTTCCCCTCTTATATATATTACACTTACATCATCTTTTTCTCTGCAAATTTATGTCTTTAATTTTTCCTTTGTAAACCTTACCTTGAATTTCCTTTCTTACTCTCCTCTTCTATCTTCTCTTTTTCATAAATCTTTCCCTTTATTGTCACCATTTTTTTTTTTTCTCCTGCCTTAACACTGATATTTGCTTTGATGATTTATCCTCCCTTTACTCACCTTATTTACTTAGATATATTATTTTTATAGATGATCATTATATTAATTTTAACCATCTGTGCATATTAAATATTGCTAAATTGATAGGAAAACGAAAAAAAATTAACAGATTTAAAACAAGGGGTAGTAGATAGGGAGTAGAGGGGTAGAGGATGTAACCAAAACGAAATTAAATTACGCAATAATAGGACGCAACAATAACACTCTAAGAAACTATGGGCTACACTAATTACAAGTTTTTTTTCTTTCTCTCTTCTTTTACTTGACCCTCTGCTTTACGTCTATTTTTCTTTCCCCTTTTTCCCCCACCCCATTAATCTTAATCTCTTTTAGCCCTTTTATTTTTATACTTCCACTTTTACACTTGCGCACTTTTTACTATGTTTTTATTAACTTGCTTTCTTGTTTGTCCGGTACAAATCTTGCAATCGAATTTTAACTAACTTCCCGAGTAGCTAGACATTTGAAACTTTCAGAACAGCTCAGAACACGATGCCAATGCATTGTTTTAATACTTTTAGCCATATTCCAGCAAAATTTAATTCGTTTTCAGCAAATTGCGCTATATGGAAAGTTAGTTCAGAAAAAATCCGCAAGTTATTTCATTTTTTTTGACATGTCCTATATTTACAATCTTTATTTTGACAGGTTTAAAATTTATGATTTATGACAGAAAATTTAAAAACTTTTTATCTTGCAATTATTTGCTGTTGAGCTTCCTAAAGGCAAGCACAGCATGAGATCAATCTGAAGAAGAAATTTCTTTATAACTCCGAAATTCAAAAATTCTTGGACAGAAATCCGTCTTAGTCAACTTCTGACAATTGCCTATTGTGCATCTACTATTCAGATATACAGTTTTGCAAACCATCATATCTTATAAACTAATCGTTCGATTTTATTCAAATTTGGATGGTATTTCATAATTAATACTGATAGTTTCGTATTAAATGCACAGTAAATACGGCGATTATTTACTCTTGTAAAGAATGGGCGATGAGAGATGCTCAAAAAAGTTCTCGAAACTCGTTGTGAACAAAGAACTTAGGTTTATTCGAATGCTAACAAAAACTGCTAAAAAAAATAATTTTTAACCAAAAACCAAATAAAAACCAAAATATAAGTATTTACATTTTATAGTAAAACACAAGAATAGGAAAACGGAAATGGAGAGATTTCAGTGCTTTACTGAAGCGAAATTGCTTGCCACAGGAATAAAGCTTCAGCTGATTGAATTCTTCTTTCTTACTACCTTGTAGAAAATGGAATTTTCCTATAATGATTTATACTTTCTTAGACTTACCTCGAAAATCCTTAGCGATAAAAACAATAAGATATATTTCTGTTGAAACTCCTTGGGTAACAGGATAAATAAAATTGAGCAGACTGTTTTCCGTCCGGGACCTTACTGTTTTCCCGTTCTGTTCTCTCTTTTAAGTTGAGTGTAAAACAGAGATTTATCTATATTAGGTAGAAAGTTGTTATCAAAACAAAACCCTTTTTCCTATGACATTGCCTTGAAACATATTTATTTTCAGCAATGACGTATAATGTAATATAGTACAATAAAAATAAATGTTACTCTCTACAATATTGACATAACAAAAGTGTAATAAAATAATAATAACAAAACGGCAAATACAAAGGTTAATTCAAAACACTATTAAAGTTAATTAAATTGGTGGCTCTTTTAGGTTTCTGTACAAAGTACAAAAAGAAACCTTATAATAAAGCTCTGTCTGTCCGTCAGTCCGGCCAATATGGTGGATGACTTAAAAAAAGTTTTTAGTTAACATGGCATGTTATACCTCAATTTCAAGGTCTTGAAGTGTAGAAAAAGAATTTGCAACTATTACACCTGATAATTTTAACTAGTAGTAGTAGTTGTCTAGTATTTCCTACTAGAACGGGTAGGACGAACCACTTGTTCGAACCTTGCAATTAGGCCTTCACTCGGGCCCTTTTTACACCCTGTGGTGGAGAGTTGCAGCCACTTCACACATCATACATATGTACATTGTACCGCCGAAGTGAGTATGATGTGATCAATAGTGAGCCATATAAATCAGAGGGTCACGCCGAGGAATCGAACCCCATCTCGTTCCACTCATGATTCAGAGGTGGCCGAGCAGAGGTGGTTTTACCGCCACGGCTACGCTACCTCTCATAATTTTAACTAAGTCGTACAGAAACCAGCAATTATCGCCTCACGTACTTACGTGAACAGCGCCATACTTGCTTACTTACTCATACAAATAGAAAGTATTGTGATAATTGCGCATAAATTTAATTTTTGATTAATACGGATTTACTCATTTTGAGGTCGCCTGAGTCAAAAAAGTGTTTTGTAAAAATGTCTTTGCACATACATGGAGCCTAAACTACTGGACCAATTTTGACGAAATTTAGCATTCATGTTCAGAAAAATCATACCCTTAGGGAAGCCCAAACGCCCCAATTACTTTGAAAAAATGAAAAAATATACTTCTCGAAAAAGGTTCCAAAGGATTTAATTAAAAAAATGTACAACACTTTAGTCCCTTAAAATACAAAATCTAACGATATAAACCACAGCCTTCTTGTTTCTTCCTTCAGTGCCTTAAGATATTTCGAAGGGTGAAGATGGCAAATTCAAAGAGAGAAGATATTGGCTTTATGATTTCTTTTATCTGAAAACTTTCTGAACTCATCCGATGCACCTCATAAAATTTAGGCGTATGGTTAGACAGCTCTTGTAAATACATCTGAACTGTGTTTGACATTAATTAAATGTTATATACGCTACTACTATTTTCTTCTCTTTTTTCCACTCGCAAAACTTCATTCACACTCGAAGAAGAACTCATTTTACTGCCTTAACTCCTCCTGCTAGATTTTATCTCTAACTCATGGCTTAAGTGAGAAGTGAGGTAAGAACCTCACTTATCTTAAAATAAAAATCGTGTATCTAATAATACTTCGATAGTAAATATCTCACCGCTCTCGCGTGAACCCGGCATAACAGTTGCGACATTCTGGTCCCAATTTCTTGATTTTATTTGTCTTCTTGTACGATTTTTTATTGTTGTTAAATGGATGACATTTAATGTACTTTTTTTCTTGCTGTTGTCGTTTTTTGTTTGTTTTTTTCGAGTTCCTTTTGTGACCAAATGACAGCTTTCTCGTTTCCATTATTTAGTAATTTAGTACATGTCTTATTTCCTAGATAAATTTACACGGTATTCTTTTCCCCAAGGTTTATTGAGTCTATCGATCGAGCCATTTTTAATAGTTTTCCAGTGTAACTCAGCTATCTTTGTAAATGTGTATTAGTGTTTTTGGCTTATCCTTTATTTATGTGCCCTTCAGTACATAATTAGATCGCCATAACTTCTGGTTGAAATACTGTGGCGTCCTATTCCTGTTACTAGGGAGATTTCTTTCCTTGGTAACACGCCAAAAATCCCTGCTCCAATTCTCTTCCCAATTTGGCATCTATATGAGCACCATAATACTAGACTGACCTCTCAAGGTGTGTGTTGAATTTGCTGTTTGTTGAGATATTGTAGAATTAATTAAACCAATAGTTAAAAAAAACTCATGGGAGTAATTTTATCATTCCTTATGTCGAATATGTCATTAATTATTGTAAGGACTTTGCAGTGCCCATTATTTTTAAATCTTGTTGGTACTGAGCACTCTGTTACTTTTTTTTATTATATTAACCACTTCTCAATAAATTTTATGAATTATTGTTCTCCTACAATACTGCTGGCAACATTAACAGCTTATTTTACTTTATAAAACGAGTTTTTTTTTGTTTCTTTTTTTAAACAAAACTACTAAATTTAAGCGATAATATCTACTCAAATCCTCAGCTGCAGTTTCAATTACTTTTGTAACATCAATTTATAACTCTGTAGCGCCATGATTCTTACTTCGTTTGCGCCTTTCGACGCGCAACGTCCACATTGTGAACCAAAATAATTATAAAAAGTTCACTTTTCCCGCTCCTTCCACCCTTAAAAAAATAAAAATGGCCGACTTGATTTTTAAGCTGGTTTGAGGGCTTATTGCAGCCAAACGGTAAGTCGTACTAGAAAATGGATAGCACAAGTGGTAACTGATTTTAAAAGATCTACAACTTTAGTCCTATGAGTTTTTGTCGAATCATCATCGGTTGTACCTTAGATGGTGATAATTTTGTTATTTTTTGGTTTTATTTTTTTCCATTTTTGTCTTTGAATGGCCATAGATTCTATAATAGTTGGCCGATTTTATTTCTGATTGCGGCGATTGAATCTCACACTAATGCTCTTTAAATTGAGTATATTTTATTTCATTAGATCATCCTACTTGCTGAGAACATGAGAGTAAACTTTTTCACGTGCGCCGTGTCACGTGACCACTTTTTTTTGTTTTTAATATTGTGTCGTATATCATTTTAAAGGCCTTGATATGTACATTAAAGCTATTTTATTTGTTGATTTTTAAAAAATTTTGTGCATGTACTTTTGTACCGATTTATAATTTTGTTGTAGGTTAATGGGTTTAAATACTTTTTTGATATTAGGTTTTTTATTTATATGTATTTATTAGTTAAATGAATGCCCTTTTGTATTGTTTGTTTTTTAAAAATATAATTTTGGTACCCATAGAGTACAGGGGTACAAATGTTAAAGTTAATCTTTTTTAGTGGGTTGTATATTGTTAAAAAGCTCTTGCATCGTAGATAATTTTTTGTTATATTTTATTTGGTGTTATTTTTAGTTTTGAGGGGGGGGGGGGTATATAAAAAAAACCTGTTTATACAAAGGTTTCTACGAATTGGTTGCAGTTTTAATTAAATAAATTATAGATGCGCTAACTATTGGTGCTTGTTGGAGGCTTTGTTTCTTAAACAACTGTTTAAATTTCTTTAATAAATATTTCCTGGAATTAGTGCCACGCGGTTCCAAATTTTTGATATTTATGGTATTTTTCTTAATTTGGTCTTTTCTTTGCGAGGAAGCTATGTGCCACATTAATTGGCAGAGTATTTTTTAAAAAAAATAATTTTGCTGATTTAAATAATTAAATGCCAAACAATTTTTTACATTGATTGAGCAATATTTAAAAATTAAATGCCAAAAATGCCTCTCTGAAATTATAAAGTAAGGTGGCATTCGTGCTCAGTAATAACAAAGTTGTTTGAACGTTGTAAAATACATTTAACACAATATATTTAGTATGTTTGTATAATTGGGCGCATAACGTTGTCTAACGAACATGTCCTGGGTAATGGTAAAATGAACATGTTTACCATATTTCAATTAAATTGGTCATCTTTTACTCAAGTTATCATCACCGGTTGATTTCGTGATGGTCGGTTGCTATATCGTGCTATAAGGAATTTCGTTTCAATAAATTAGTTGAATTGTTTGGGTCCTTATGGCAAAACAGAGCACCCTTAAAATTTCCAACGTTGTCCTGTCTGATGTTAACTCACTTGTATCTCCGAAATTACCAAAAAAAATTAAAACATTGCAGTCATTGTTTTAAAATAGCAAAAAACGTATTGATAATTACTGCTTCGTCTTTAATATCATTGATAAATCGATATTTCTCTTTACAATTTAATTTTCAATTAATAACCTGAATTTTTAATGTTTAGTAAAATAAAGCACTCTAAAATAAATTTATAAATTATAATGATAAAAAATGTTCGACAAAAAAGTTTTTGTCGAAGTATTATTTATTTATTTATTTTTTCATGCTGTTCTCTTTTTTATTCAGTTTTGATACTAAAAAAAATATACTCTAATAATGAATGAAATTCTATTTTATTTTTATTTTTAGAAACTCTCATTGAATCGTAAATAGTGGAATCAGCTTTGACATTGCGAGAATAAATTAGGCATTTTATCTCATCTTCTCTCTCTTCCTCTTTCATGCTTAAAAAAGTAAATATATTACCTCTAAAACTCATATTTACAAAATCTAACCACAAGATTAATTCTCTTTCAGTTTATTTTAGGTTTTTCTATGGAAGTTAGCAAAATAATAAGCTAACCAAGCCAAGTTTAACACCAAATAATCGGTATTTAATTTTGACAATGGCAAGACAAGTGCCACTCTAATTGTCTCATTGTTTAATATGAATTTACACGTCCATCTGTCTCTATTCTTGCATTGTATAATATGTCATGTCCGTAATTAATGTACGCTACACCATTAATTATATCACAGTTTGTTGAATTAACATATAATTATACATTAATATTATTATTTCATCTAGACTTTATACCATTTAGTGCATTCATATTTTGCTTCCGAGCTTACCAATGGCAATGAAAGCAATGATATCATTCTGAAGAACGAAAATGATTAATATCGCCGATTTCATAAATTCCCTGACAGTTTCAGAACCCTGGCGTTTCCGTGACTATCTGTCGGTCTGTTGTTCAATTTTTGCGATTTTTTTTTAATTACTCGTCCTGTTTTAATGAAATAATTATGGCATTTTCGGTCTCATATAAGATTCAACTTCTGCGCCTATTTGGTCCTCCTCCACATGAGCACAAGCATATAATTATTTATACCTATATCTGCAAAATTTTAACCGTCTGCGAATTTTAATTTTTGTTTTAATGACAATTTAATTCATGTAAAAAATCAAAACAGTTTTGAAATATTGAAAAAAAGGAGGAAAAATAAATAAATTTGACAATAATTGTAAAAGCATAAAACTATTAAATTATGCAAAATAAGACTTGACGAAGCATGGGCCGCACTCATAGGCGGATTATATTCTCTTCTGATCTTACTAATGGCAACGGAAGCATTATGAGTGTTATAAATAACTATAGATTATAGTAAGTCTCCGAATAGTAAAATCCTGAATATAAATTAATTTCATGCATCATGGGACATTTGTGGTCGCGTGTCTACCTGCCATTCAACTATTTTGTGAACAATTAGGTAAATCACTGCTCGTCCGTTTTCAATGAATTTTGGATGGTAAGTCAAAACTAGTCCACTTTTGTTCCTAAAGACATCTCTCCGAGGGTCGGCGAGCACGGGAGTATAGAGGATGTGATCGGGTAGCCTCGCTACCTTGACCCTTGGAGTCGGTATCAGATCCGAGTCAAAGGGATCTCGTTAGGGGTGTCTCGTCTTTAATAAACCCTCCGGCGAAACGGTGAGAATGTGGAGTGTACCTGTTGTACTCGTATATACTCGCCGAGGGCCCTCGGCGAGAGGTCTCTCTGAGAGTTTGGAGACGGCTTATTATAATTTTAAACTTCTGCGTTCATTGCTGTCTATTCTTAATGCGCAATAACTTTAGTTTCTACTAGTAATAATAGTTTGAGGGATCTATTCATCCCATGCTGCATAAAACTCCTCTAGGCTTCACCAGTAAGCTTTCAAGTCCACCTTTTCACAAAATGTTCCTCACCAGTTGTTGAGAGTAAAAGTAATAGCGATAAGTTTGCTTGGACCCGATACCCTTTCACTCTACCTCTCCCCCTCTCTGTTAGTTAATAAAAGGCATCGGTATCGAAATTTACTAAAATCTATGTAATTAATAAAAACACTGTAACTTGATCAATAATAATTAAAAATAATTTATGATTCAAGATTCAAGGCGGAGTGTCAATCCAGCGATTGAAACGACTCAAAGGCACGTGGCTCATAAATAGGATTCTAGGATTCCTTCTAAGTAAATAAATGGACTGCCTTTCAATGACGCGGCTGTGGCCATACGACTTAATCGGCTCTAAAAGCGTTTATTCTAGCGTTTCACGTTAGTTCTAACGTGGGGAATTCTAGTTCTGACTGATTTGGAGTTTTACTGTTAACTTGTATAGGTATCAATAGATGAACACATTTAAATATACAGTTTGTCCCAGGATTGAATTGCCTAAAAGTAAGTTCAGAAGTAAAACCAAAAAACCTGAAATTACCATTTAATTTATATTCTAATTGTCAATTAAAATTATAATACAAAATACATAAAGTACCTAGTAATTTAATTCATAGATTAATCTAAAGTGTGTATGATTGCATATCTATTGACTTTATTAATTTAAGTGATATTGCAGTATGACCAATACTTAATTAGTCTTACTAATGAAACATCAAACTACCACATGGAAACTTATATATAATTAATTTAATTAAACATAGTTCCAATTGATTAATAAATATATATATTATAATTTAGATAAATTATTGGAGCTTTATTAAGTTAATCAAATATATGTA
>KZ651165.1:457388-476611 GCA_001010745.2 Gerris buenoi | reverse complement strand
AAAAAAAAAAAAAAAAAAAAAAAAAAAAAAAAAAAAAAAAAAAAAAAAAAAAAAAAAAAAGATTCAAAGGGTATAGGGTCAAGGGATGTTTGTAGCTTCATATGCTCGATACTTCATAGGGTGGACCCATATAATTATTTCTACTCCTGTGTTACCAGCTTGTGCTTGTAACTTCTATAAGAACTATTATGAACACTTTTACTTTACCTTTTAATTCTAATACCAAAACACAGGTAAATCGTATAATTATTAACTTTCAATTGAAGGCTGTAACAGCTACAAACATCTCTAATAATTCTCTCATTTTTGAGTATACTATATAGAAATCGAATGTGGCAAAAAGAAATCAGTATTAAAAATAAATTAAAAGGAAAATGACTAATCAAACAATACGATTGAGTTATTAATTCTTCCGTAAATGCGTTGTTTGTAGTCTGTGGCATAATCACAGATATCCCATGTTTGATTTACGGCACCACGTTTAATTGCCGATGGGCGCTGACAATTTTTTAGGGGTGAAAACTACCCCTAATTTCCAAAACTTATACAGTAACATTTTAAAGCTTAAGATGGGTAAAATTCAGTTTGGATTAGTTAAATAATGATTGTTTTATGCGTTAGAACACAATTTCAAAATATTTCAACCCTTCAAAAAATCAACCCTGGTTAGAGCTTAATGTAAAAAAAAATATTAATCCTAAAAAATGATTAATTTATAATATTTATTTAATTTAAGAACGATGTTGCTTAAAATATGTACTAATTTCATATGGCAACTTTTCAACCCTCATAAATCAACCCCTATTGAAGCTTAATTAAAAATTAAGAAAATTACCCAAAAAATGATTTCTTGACTGAGTTCTTAAATTTTTAAATGTAACTGATATGTCAGTTATTTTATTTATTGATTTGTCATTTTGTCAAATGAGTTAATTATTATAAAATGGTTTAAGAATTATTGTTTCATTAAATATATTACATTGAAAAGACTTTTCAGTAACTGCCAAAAATTATTATCAATTTCATTATTTAGCAAATTTTCATTCCTTAAAAACCACCCCTTACATCACTGCAATCCCTAAAAACTACTGTAATAGATATAAATAGGAAAAAAAAGTAAAATTGAACGAAATAAAACAAAAATTGTTACCACTTTTAATAGCACAAAGTAATAGCTTCTTTAATAGAAAAAACAAATAATGACTGCAATTAAATTCAAATTGAAGGTTAATTAGATGCAGGTTTAAAAACAATAATAAATTAAGTCCAAAAGCAGTGTCGCCAAGCTGATTTCAACAACTTTACTACATTAGCCTAACTACCTAACTACTATCTAATTTTCATGAAATAATTAAGTTGGCAATCCTTCTTTTTCTGCCTACTTTTACTTTTTCTCCTGATCAATCATTTAGAAGACAAATGGGGTGAAATTATTTTTTTTCCTCTAGTTAAATTTCTGACTCAGCTTCTTCATTTTAGCAAGTTAATTCATGAGTCTTTCCGATACCCCGGTACCATTTGTATCCAAAGAATTAAATGTGCACGAATTAATTCATTATCTTGTTTCTGACATCAACTAAAGCACCTATATATACTATACCAATATTCATTCATATCGGATCAAAATGTTTGATACAAAAAATTAACAACCATTTTTTCCTGTTTTCCCATTTTATCCCCCTCTTAAATAAAAATATGACTAAAGTGTTTATAACAATAATTACTGTGCTCTTAAAGAGCTTTCCAACAACATTCATCATGAAGGGTTTCTACTATTTTGACTATTGTACTCCGTACTTCCGCCACGCCGTGCCGTCTGGGTGCTCCCAAAAAGTTGGGGTTAATCTTTTCTAATGTGTCCCATGAGATCCACAAAAAAAATCAGCCTAGATTTTTCCGTAGACAGCCTTTTATCACGACAATTTTTTAATTTTCGAATTTTACGAAAAAATTATATTTGGTTTTTTAAGCATAGCTCCTTTATTTTTAATGATAAAAATTTCATCCGACATAGATTTGGTAGGGGTTTTCAAAAGCTACAAGGCTATGTAAATGAAATCCCTTTAAATCTCTTAGTTTTAAAATAGGGTGAGTTTAAAGGGCTCGAATAAGGTGGTGCTCACTCGTAAATTGAGGTTTTACACGGCCATATCTCGCCAATTTTTGATTGTAAAGAAAATCTAATTGATGGAAAATCTTTGCAATTAAAAAAGCTACAATTTAACTCTCTAGCTTTTTTTTCGTATCTTCAGCATTTCTGGAGTTATTTTGAAGAAAATAGCATTTTTTACGAAATCGCAAAAAAATCGTTTTTCACTTTAAAGTCACATTTTTCAAAAAGTAAGCATTTTAAATTGGTCAAACTTCTTGGATCTATTGAAAACACATAAATAAAGAGAATCGCTGAAGGGCGACGATTAATTTTAATTAGGGTGGAAATTAAGGGGTTGTTTACAATGATTTTTTCGTAGAAAAATGTAGGGACCAACCTTATTTTCATCGTAACTCGCTTAATTTTGATGCTATCGACTTCTACTTTTTGGGAAAAGAAAGGTCTTTTTATGAACTTTAAAAAAACACTTATAAGTTTTTCTTGTACAATGCACAGTTTTATCTCTATTTGACTCTGAATCTCTCTAATGTATCATTTGGCGAACAAAAGCTAACAGTTAACAAGCAGTAGCTCGATCCGTATTGCTGGTACAGGAATTATAAAATAAGGACTTTCTTAGTTTCTTTATAGGCTACAATTTTGTTATCTACAGTTTTTTTTGATAAAATGCATATTGTTCGAGATATTTGAGAAAAAACAACCAAAACGTTAAATTTTTCGTCGAAAAACTGTTACTTTCAATCGTGAATAACTCGATAAATATTAATTTTACAAAAAAATGTATAGCCCATTTTTTACTTCGAATTAGTTTTTCTATAGATTCCTGTGGTTAAAAAAAATTGAAAAAATTCCACCCCCGAGATAGGGTGGCAACTACCCCCAGGGTCTTAGCGCCCCCCGGCAGGATATAGATTTTGATCCTTGGGCTATTCCCTACCTAATGTCAAAATTTCAAGTAAATCGATGTAGGACGAAAGAATTGCAAGCCAAAATGCTTCATTTCCTGGACTATTAAGATTTATTATAAAACAATAGAAATGAAGAAAGAAATTTGTTGTTATCTAAATTTGTCATTGTCAAAATAATAGTTGCATTAGGTCTTTACTGTTACTGAATTCGTGAGTAAAGGTATGTTTTTAGAAGTGTCTATAAACTGTATTCGTTGTAATAATATTTTGGTCCAAGGTATTTAGCATGTCTTTGTTTCTTTGTTTTGTGGCACTTTGGAATTTTGTCGTTTGTTTATTTTAGATCTTGCCGCTGAATACATCTGCCTCTGATGTATAAAAAAATTTAAAGTGTTAAAAAATTAGTAAAGTAATTTAAAAATTAGCTAAAAAAAATAAGTTAAAAAAAACTATTACATCTTTGTTTACATACTTTTAATTGGTATGTTTGTCTGGGACAAATCTTGTAATTTAGATTTAATACCATTCCCGACTATCTAGAACAGACACAACCAGTTACTGCTTTGTTAAAGCTACAATATTAGAGCAAGAAAGGGGTAGAGGGAGCAATCAAGGGAGAAAAGTGGTTCATTATTCTCTCCCCCGATACTAAACCTCCCAAGCGAACTCAATCCGAACTAAAGTGATCACGTGGTCACTGGTCCTTGTCTTTATTGGTCTATTCCTTGTCCTTCCGTCCCCACAGACGTTTGTCGAGAAATACTTATCAGTAGCATTTATTTGATACTCCACTCGAAGAAGATTGCTATTGGTTATCTACGAACTGTTACATTTTTAAAGATGTTACTGCCTTTACATAATTAATAAGGTTAAAAACAAACATACTTATAAAGAATTTAAATGCCGTAAGGAAATTCACATATTCTTATCAGATAAATTTCAAGTTTTTAACGAGATATCGATATTGTTTTACCAAACTGCCACTTAGGAAGTTTAGTAACGGGGAGAGAGCATAATGAACCACTTTTAGAGACCCAGATTCAATAGAATTGTTTCCTCTACCCTATTGTCCCTAACCCTTGCTACTCACAGGCTACAATTGACTATAAGGTTTAATGTTTATTAAGTCGTGTAATATGTTTTTATTTATATAATGTACTTTTTTAAATAACATATAAAAATTCAGGTTTTATCCCAGCTAAGTAAGGTTAGATTGATTACAAAATTTAAGTTTTTTTTCTTGTTAGACCTTTTGGGCAAGGCCCGGGGCGTGAAAAATACGTGAGCTGTTCAGAGTGTTTATACTATACCGGCTTACCTACAGCAGCACCGAATTATAAATTAGAATTTAGACGATTTAAGAATTCTTTCATACGCAAAAATGTTTTCCCCTAAAAATAGTAAACATTTATTATCTTAAGGCCCCCATTCACGATCAAACATTTTGCGCAAACATCATGTATGCGCTAACATTTTGACCGTATATGGGGCTGTTTGATGTTTGACGTCTTTGGCCAAAATTTGCCCGTCATCAGGTTTGCGCAAAATGTTTGATCGTGTACCTTTCTCGGGGACCTTTTTGGAACGGATTGGGCTAGACACTTCGGAGTAGTTCTATTGCGTTTGGAAAATGCATATAAAGGCATTTGCTTCACGTCATTATAATAAATGGTTCAGAAGTTAAAACTACAATAAACTTAAAAATGGGCACCACTTCGATGCGACTGTGCCGATTGTTGTGGTTAATGAATTCGAACCATTTTTTAAACTACCTTCGGACTCTTTGTGTTTGATGAAAGCACAAACTTTTCCAATTTATTATTTTTTTTAAAAAATAAAAGCAGGCGCGTTAAAATAAAATAAATGTTTATGAAACCTTATAACTCTATTTTTATGTAGGTACTACATGGGAATGAAATATTACACGTAATAAATAACAAAGCTGATAATATAGAAATAGGGGAAGAAAACAGTTATAATAATAAACTATGAAACATTGTGTTATATTTTTATTGTTTGTATTGTATAAGCTCTGAGGGGTGAGGATATATTAAGGTGTCTATTGAGGTAGAATAATAGTGCAACTCTTTCCTCTGTACCATTAATTTTACTTCATCCTGACATTTTTCAAACTTTCCATGTAGAGGTCACTCTCAGATTGCTTTTGGTCCTTTAAAGAAGACTCCAGATTTTTTTTTTTTCTTAATTTTTTAGTTTTTTGGGGGTGAGCACCCCCAAATTTGGAGCAATTTTTCTGAACTTGTATGCGTTATTTCGTCGAAATCGGCCTACTAGTCAAGGCTTTTCGCGTTCGCGTCTGCACTGACTATAGACAGATTTTTTTTTAAAATCAATTCTTTAGGAGTCAGGGGGATCTCAAAACGTGTAAATAAAATCGAATTTTCGTGCCATCACAATAATTTGTAAGATAGTAAGATTTTAATTTTGTTCTGNATATTGGATTTAGAATGACTTCACTTAGATAATCGTGCATTGTCATACAAACTAAACGATTATTAAATTTCAATTCAATCGGTTGAGGATAACTGCTTTAAAATTCATTTGCAAGTTGCAAGATTTTACCCGAACATACATACATTCAAACATTGCAAAATAAATAAATGCTTTTAAAAAATCATTTCATGCTATGTTTCTTTTTCTGAAATTGAATCTTTCTACATAATTACTAACTTTCTCCTGCTAAATACTATTAAAGTGTTTATTTTACGGGTTTCGTAAGTTATACGTACTCATATGACGAGGGTAATGTGTCTGTCTGTCCGTCGCACTTTTGTTCATATCTCCCGATCTCTTTAAGCTACAGAGAGTTGAAATTTAAAAACTGGTGCCACTTTTTTTTTTATCCATATTTACCATAAATCGGGAAAATATTGAGAAATAAAAATAAAAAAAACGCAATTCGCTCAAATCTGACAGTAAACTCGAATTGATAAAAAAATAACTGTGACTACCGGGAATCAAATCTGGAATGGTCTGCTATGCACATAGCTGGAAGCTTTGTGCCACACTAATTGGCAGTGTATTTTTATTTCTCCTTGAGAAATGGAATCTGGTTGGAAACACTGTTACTCTGTTAATCGTACTAGGGAAAGGTATGTAAACAATTCAATCTATGCTCTAAAAGCATAGAATAGTTCACACGCTAAACACAGTGTACTAATATACAACATAAATCTACCCCGGTGCCCGACAATTCTCATTATTATTGCATTGAAAGCACTTGGGCGGCTACGCTCTCTACAACTGCTCTAGTTTCACTCTTTATTTCGTTACTTCCACTCAAGCTAAACCTACTTACCTGCTTTAGCTTAGTTAAAAATACATGCATAGAGCTTAGAATTGAACTAAAGGAGATAAAGCGTGATCAATGATAAATGTATAATTTTTATATTATTAATTTTAAACATTTAAATATTTGGTTGCCCAAAAAACAAAATTCTATCTTTGTTTAGCTTCTTAATAATTATTTTAAAAGGTATTGACTAAAGCCCATGTTTATTAAAATGTAATTATTTTCTACATTACATAAAAAAATAGACTACCAATTTGTGGGGCACATATAGCTTCCTCGCATCGTATCACGTTCTTTATTAATTTTATGCTTTTAAAAGCCATTATTGTTTAATTTATTAAATAGTTCCCCCGTTTTTGCTTCCGAGCTTACTGAAGGTAATGGATGCTATGTGATCGTTCTAAAGTACGAAACAATTTTAGGTATCCGATTTAAAAAAAATCCTAGACAGAAATCCGTTTCAGACTTCAGGGAATTTTTGGTTCCGTGTCTGTCGCGCAATTTTTGCGAAGCAACATATCTAAAAAAAACTACAAGTCTAATCAGATGAGTTTTTTGGATGATGTATGTAGATGTAAATAAATTTATTTTGTGAGCATGCTGAAGTGAAACAAATGGGCGCAGAAGGTTGAAACTGAGACCAACAATTGGCTATTTATGACCGATCATACAAATTTCATTAAAATCGGACTTGTAGTTTTGGAAGATATGTTAGTTCACAAAAAAATTAACGACAGACCGACAGACAGTCACGGATCCAAAAATGTTCGTTACTGTCTAGAAATTTGTAAAATTGGGGGACATAAAATATTTTCGTTCTTCAGAACTATTACATAACTTCCGTTACTTTCGGTAAACTCGGAAGCAATATTGCTAAACTTGGATATATGTGATAACAAAAAAGTCTTGCTATTGAAGCAAGGCAATTAAGATTGGGCACATAGCTATAAATAATTTTATTATAGAAGCACTTCTTTATAACTCCTCTACATACATAATTTGGTAATAGTTGGCCAATTAGTTACGAGTAATACATCTATTGACGAAATGACAGTTTTTCGAATGAATAATAATTTTTGCTAAATTATTATAAAGAATTTTTTTCATTCAAAACTTTTAGTTACGCTTTTTTAATTAAACATAAAATTACGAGATTATATGATTATCAAAGCATGTAATCAGGATATGTTTTAAAAAATGGTTTTAGATTATATTCATAAGGTCTCATAATTACACAGATGGGGTTCCCACAGCCATCACATTCGGGCCGGCCGAGTGTTGCCTGGAATAAAGTTTAAATATTTGTATGGGATCGTTTATTTATCTGGGCGGTATAAATCAAGGTTCTAAAAGGCCCGGGTGACATACCCCCCCCCCCTCTTTCCATTCCATAGTCCTTACATATCACCCCCAACCCCCTTGTAAACTTCACATAAATTTTAACGCCATAAATTTAGAAACTCACAATACCGTGCTAATAACTTAAACTAAATTCTTAATTTTTATTTACACTAATATCACCCAAAATAAATTTAACTAATTGTTCTTCCTAATTCACGCTGATGTAAATAGTTTGCAATAAGTTTGGCTATTTCCTTCCTCGCCACCTGTTATTGGATATTATGGCCACATAGTAAAATGAATGCTGATGAGTATAAAATAATGCTATCCCAATGAGAATTAAATATTTATTTGCGTGTATCTGTCAATTGCCAGTGGGGTCAAACTTTAAATTTAAGTTTAAATTTTAAGTTAAATCAAATTATAATCACTATTTACAAATGTAAATATATGTCGTTAATGTTGACTTCTAATACTTTTAAAAAATTTAAAAGTTTAATTCGGGAATAGGTATCGTTATCGACAGAGAAAATTATTCTTCAGTGTAGCCTAATTGGCTAGAGCACCCGCACTGGACATTTCCAGTGATAATAATTATATGATTATAATATATTCCATAACTAAAATAAATTATGAATAATAATATTCCAGGACTCGAACCATGGACCTCCCCATCATTATGGGGAGGTCCATGGTTCGAGTCCTGGCGCATAAGTCTATTTTTCTCTGTCTGTCTCCCTTTGTAAATAGTAATTATAATTTGAAACAAATACATTAAACTCAACATGCAATACCAAGAACTCATCTGTAATAATAATAAAACCAACCTGGATATATGGCATAGAACTCTGGAGTTGTACCAATCCTTTCAATTTCTAAGAAAAATAGCTGTATGCCTCTTTCTATTTTTTAAATTGTTTCCTGCATAATGACCTAAAATTATTTCTCCATAATTTAGGCATTTCCAGAAATATTTTTATGACTCCTTTTCCGACCATTCCAATCCACTCCAGAGTCTGCTTTCCTGATCTATTTCTGACATCCTCCTAGACGCCTGAAGAGGCATTGGCCTCTTGGACGCTACCTCTTTTTTTACTTAATTTAATTTATTTTTATTATTTATTTTAATTTCACGATTCAATTTTATTTATTGTTTCTTTAAATCACACATAAAATTAATTTCGTTTTTAATTCAGTAAGTGCTATCACTGGATAGTTCCCTGCATTATGTCGTTTTTAAGTCACATTTTCTCACATCTGCGTATTACTTATTGCAATTATAAATTGTAGTTGCAGTAAACAAATAAATATTAACAAAAGGGACTTCAAAACGTGTAAATAAATTAAAAAACAAATGTTAGCATCATCACAATACTTCCTCTTTGTATGCACTACATATATTATGAGAAAGTAAAAATAATGAAAAATCCTGTTATGACAAAGTAATGTTTTTATTTATTTTTTTTTTGTAGTCGTTTTTATCTGATATATTTTTTTAAAGTGGGGGAGGGGATGATGGTGAGATTTTCGGTTGTATTTCTTACCGGTAAAAGATAAATGGCCCCCTACCTTGGCATTACCCTCTCCCCGGTTTGAGTGGGCGGTAAGAGGTGATGAATGGGTCGTATCCCTGTGCCTTGTGTTACCAAAGATACCAATTGATCATTTTCCAACATTCACCAATATATACGTATATATAATCTATCTCTAGGACTTATGTCTTTATAACACATTTTTCAGGTAGTTTTTTGTCGAAAGTAGTTTTCCAAAGAGAAAAAATTCTACCTGAATATAAAAATACTTTTTAAAGATAAAAGTTAAAGAAAAAGGAAGATATATATAAATATATAATAAGTAAATAAAAGAAAAGCTATGAATAAAATATTTTTTTTCTGAAATGGAATACAAATATAAATTGAGAGTGAGAAATATATATTTTAAATTAAAACCATGTTTAATTCATAAATACGATCAACATAAAATTCATTTGGGTGTAGAAATGGAAATAAATTGATAAATGGATGCTCAAGAAATGAGTAAGAAAAATACAATTTATGTTTTTATAAAACTAAAAAAACTAGGTAAGAACTTTCGTCTTACATTTATTCTCTTCAGTTTTACTTAAAGGTGATACCCCTTTACCAACAAATATTTACATAAACGTGCATCAATTTATTTAATAATAGAGTAATTTATTAGTTTTTTTTTAACTCTCATTTTAATTTCGAGTTAATATTTACACTTATTCAAACATTTTTTACATAGATCACTATTTTATTTATTTTCATATTTGATTATTATATTTTTTAGATTATTAATTGGAATTTGTAAAAGTTTATTTTATTTAATATTTTTTTCAGAATTAATAGTGCCTTATACGCATATTATATATTTTTACTTTCTCATAAACGTGTTATAAATAAAGAGAAAGTATTGCGAAGTAACATTTTGATGGATTAACACGATTGAAGGTCCACTGAGTTCAAAATAGTGGTTTTTAAAATATATCGGTCTATCGTATTTGCAAACGCATGAAGCCTAAACTACAGGAATTTCGATCCAATTTGGTTCATACATTCAGAAAAATCATACCTTGGGCGAACTTAAACAAATAATTTGAGCTCCAAAATTGGGGACGCTTCCCTTAAAAACTCTGAATAAACGTGGGATAAATTATTTTTCTAAAACGAATTTGATTAAATAATTATAAAATATATTTTATTTTAATATGAATCTAAACCAGGAAAATTTATTTACCGTGAGAATAGTTTTAGGCGGAAAGGGTAAGAGGTCGCGTTGAATGTCCAGCTAGGGAGGAGTAATTTTTATAATAAAATGTTAAATTAGTAATTTTTATGACAAATTTGAATAATGTAATTAATTACTCGTATTTATGAACAGGTTACAAGATGTATGGGACAGTTTTAGGTTTAAAAAACTTTTTTAAACCCTTCATTCCTTTATTTTTCTAATTTATTTTTTTTTCTCCTAGAATTTTTATGAATAATATTTTTTTATTGCTAGATATTATTAGGTTCTAAAAACTTGGTGGGCCCGTACTTTGCCGAGTCCTTGTATAGTCTGTGACTTATTAGAGGGACCAGTTTGTATAATATAACACGTAGTACATTTGATTAGATAACAGTCTTTGAAGGGAATGTAATGAAGTGCTGTATTTACATTTATCTTTAGTTAATCAATATGGTAGGCCTGCTTGTCGTAAATTGACTCTCTGAGAAAAGTTTATTCAACTTACTAACGAGGTGATTCGAGATTCATTTGTAGCTTTTCATCCAGTGAATACAGCCCGTCAGCAACTCTTTTCCTCGCCTCTAATTTTATGTATTTATTTATTTGACGCTGCTAAATAATTTAGCCTCACTTTGATTAATCTTTTTCGTGTGTTTAATACTTACTTTTGCACATTTTAACTATTTTAAGGTTTAAAGTTTTTATTTTAAATGTATAAATTTGTTTGGATGAAAAATGTAGATTTTTTGGTTGGTTGCCGTCTGGCGTCAAAATCCTCTAATCATTCCAATCTCGCTTAAACTTGGCACATAGAGTTCGTACCAATACAAAAACCATTCTATTACATTTTAGGATCACCCACCCTACAGTAAGATTTACTAAAGTTTTGACTTTAAACAGCGCGGGAAAATCCGTCGGAAGCCAATGAGAAGTCAGGATTTTTAATTTTAGAAGGTCAGGCCAACTGAGCAAACAAAAATGTCACCCCTCCTACAGGCCTTGTGGAATTATTTTTTTTATCATTTAGGTTGGCTAATCTGAGTGCCAAAAGTAAAAAACGTTAGTAAATCTTACTGTAACCACTGATTACAGCGTTAACTCAAAATTTAAATTTCCCGCCAGCAGTAACATTCAATTTATTAATAGGAATCGTATTTTTTAATTAATATTAGAGAGTTTAAATAAGATGTACTTTTTGTTGCCGTGATACTTTGATTCTAATGCCATTTTAAAGTGTCTTATGTCTTATGTGTCTTATGTGTCTTATGTCTTATGTCTATGAATCAGTTGAAATAAGACGTAGATACAAAAGACTTAGTGAGGAGGTTATAGGTAGGTTACGTCTAATCAGGTTATATTTATGTTTTTTATTTCTCGTATTACTCGAATATTTTTGTTATCGAGACAAACACAAATATAGTAAAAAAGCATAAGGGTTTCTAGGACGACCTCGAAACCCTAAAAATGATACCTATGATAACAGTGACAGATTGAAGTATCACGTCTTTTCAAAATACGAAAACGTTATGCGTGCACATGCGCAGTAGGTTTAACCTCAGAAATACGTAAAACCATTATTGCACTTCACGTCATATTTAAAATTTCTAATATTTTTTTCTTCTTCACATTGTTACCTTAGTTTTTGCAGAATAGTAACTTTAATGAATAATCATTTAAAATAGATTAATCTAAATAAATAATATGCATGAGTCTGAGTAGAGATAAGCGATTTCAATACAGTTAAGTGTTTACATGGAACTTCAATACCGTACAGAATTTTAGTGCATCGACCTTGAGATGGACTAGATTAAATAAGGTGTGTTTGCATTAAAAAAAAAACATGTTCAGATCGTTTTTAAAACACCATGTAAACGTTAATATAGTTCATTAAATTTATATGGGTATCCTAAATTCTCTCAGAGCAGGTAATCGAAAAGGTTCTTAAATGAATCCATTGTTATTTCTATACTATTCTTCGTCATTAAATCTATCCCCTAGAATACCAAGTACTCTTTTAGTTTGGAAGTCAACTACTTTACATTGCAGATTTCTGCCCTTTTGGTACGATGATGATTATACAAAAAAACACTCATTATCTTAATAGTGTATTGGACAAAGGATACTTTGACATTTATGTACTAAAGTTGGATATTCCTTTTGGATATTCCTTTACATTTAAAAAATATTCCTTCCCTTCATATTAATGGTGGGGGGGGGGGAGTACTCAAAAAAATGTTTGCCTCATTTCTCCTATTTTATACTTAAGTACCCTCAGTCATACTAGGAGTACTAAATTAAAAGAGCAATATCAATATTTTAGTATGTTTGACGTTTATAATAATAATAATAATAATATGTATGTAAAATATATAAAAATATATATTTCAATGTGTTTGATGTTTAATGATAAAAATACACAATGAAAATAAATATTTGTAAATTTTTCTTTAGTTGAAATGTTTGCAAAACACTTTCAAAAAAACTTGTAAAATGTTGACATTTGACAAAATTGTCCTTGAAAAATAATTTCCGCCCCTTTCCCATGTAAAGTGAAGCGAAAAGCGGTACTCCGAGTTTCATACAAATTTATCTTTGGAATCGGTATGAGTTTAAAAAGAGAGGGGAAACTTAATTTATTCAGTTTCGATTTTCATATCTTAAGAAATTATCCTGTTTCTGGTATGAACATACTTGAAAACTACACTCTGAAATAAATAATATGCCAAAGTTATAAAAAAGTTTGGATTTATAAGAAAAAAAAAACATATTTATTTATACATAAAAGGATTTTCTGCAGCTTTGAAAATTACGTTTAAAAGTTATTTTTTTATAAAATAAAATATATATCTCTATAAAACTTAACATAATTAATATTATAATTTCCTCTTAAATATATCTAGTTACTTCAATACAAGCCACTCTTAGGTTTTAACACTTAAAAATTAGGAAAAGAATGCATTAATAAGCGTTAATAAGTATTTGACGATGAACCTAAAATTTGATAGAATGATTTTATATTAGTGAAGCCTCTATATGCCACGTTTCAACTCGATTGGATGACTGGAAAATTTTTACAACTGACTACAACCAGCTACAAAATCAATCTATGATAAAGAATTTTAAAAAATGCGGCTTTAATACAAGGCATGGTCTACACCAAGACTTGGTCTTGTTTGTCATGTATGACTGACCAAACTACAAGACTAACAAAGCTGACAAAAATCACGTGGCTACACTATTCAAACTTTTGCTCAGTTTTGAAATTATCAAGGAGGTAGATTTTTCAGTGATGACAAATACACTATGTGCAAGTCTACCCGACCTTGCACTTATTAACCAAAACCAAGTATTTTTATTTTTGACCCAAATCTCCTGCTATCAGTCTAATACGAGTTTTTTAAACTTCATTTAGTCCATGCACTGTCAAAGTTCCGTCCATCGTGTATCGTTTCATTTGAAAAATCTGGCATGATCATTCGAGACTGATGTTTTACGTTACGGGCAGATGGAGCTTTAGACGTAAATTGACATAAACGGCAAAAAAATTTAGCTGCGGGGAAAAATTACCATAATACTTCATCATAAGAGCAACTGATAGCCCTATTGTAGTGTCATCTAAACTTTTGTTTCGTTTGTAGAACTCAGTTCAGTTATAATTTTCCTTGCCAAAGTCGGTTTTATTCCCGTGGAAAAATATATTTACTTGATCTATTTCCTGACTGAAGTAGGTTTATATTTCCTCTCTTGTGGATTTTCTTTGATATGAACAGGCAATGCAAAGGGATGTGTTGTGTTAGCCAATCCGGCGTTATCATAAGATACCGTCGCTTCGTGTTTCTTCTCTTTTATGTCACTCCTGTCTCCATCTACTCTCTCTATCAACTCTTTATCACATCCCACTGTGATAAAGAGGGGGTGGAATAAAGTAACTTTCGAATATTCCCTCTACTAAAAACTCAAGGTTTGTTTGTTTATTTTTGTTATCGTATTCGCATGACACTATGCTAATGTCAGTAAATTGGAGATGATTAGAGATGACGATAGCATAATGCACTTATAATAAAAATAAAAATAGCTATAAAATCTTGTAAAACTTTTATCTCGATCCCTTAAAAGTTATTAAGGTAGTAATAGAATAATTTAAGTGAAATAAGTCACGGAACGAAGAGTAAAAACATTATAATAGGTACATTATACTAAAATAAAAAACAACTACTAAATTAAGAATATTATAAAAATTGAATGGTTTTTCGAATATAGCCATGGATAGTTGAAATTAATTTCAACTGTCAGCTCTTTAAATGTTGCTAAATTAATTCTTTAATTTATATAAAATATTCTACCAATTAGTGTGGCACATAGCTTCCTCGTGACCTATTTCTTATACTATAACGATTTTATGCTTTTGCAGCCCATTATTTTCAAATTTATTTAATTGTCCTCCCGAATTTTTGAGAACAAATCAAAATTATTATGATATTTTACATAAATTAAAGCAGTTATTAGCAATATTTAAAGAGCGCAGAAGGTTGAAATTTATCTGGGGCCATCTGCAGGCTACTCTTAGTTTATAATGCGTTCTTACCTTCGTTTATCTTAGAAGCAATAGTTTACAACTACAGTCTATAAGATTAGAGTTGGCACAATCGAAGGCGGGAAACAACAAAAGTGGAGGTAGTTTTGGGGTTATAAAAAGGGAAAATCAGTGTTGCCATGTTATATTTTTTTTTGTGGAACAGGGGTCGAGTAGAGCATTTTTTTTTCTGAAGTTGCACTCAACATGGGTGACCAATAGAATCCTTTCCCTCAAAATTTTCCCGCCTTTTGATTGTGCCAACTCTAATCTTATAGACTGTATTGTTTGCCCCTCTGAGTTTGATTTACTACCTGATTGACAGTGTTCAAGTTGAGAGTTAAATGATATAACATAGGCATAGAATGTTACTTGGAGGATTGTTACTGTGGTTCTAGTACATCTCTCTTTTGTAAAAGGATCATTACAGATGACAAAATCTATTAAGTGATTGGGTATTATATGTAGTAAGTAAGCATTCCCATTTTTGTGAAGTCACTTTTAACGATATTTCTATCAAACCTCTTACTTTGCCCGTAGCCTGATTTAAAAATGACATGAATGTGCAGGTGCAAGTATCCTTTGAATGTAGAAAGCTATGTAAGTGCGAATTTTCATTTTGTATTCTTGGTGTAAAATGAACAATACTGCTTGGTGTACTATATTGGTTTACTTGTTATTGTTATTTTGCTGTCGAGATTACCGGGAGTTAGTAAAAAAGAAATATACTCTGACAAGAATGTGATACCTCTGAAGAGTTAATTTAATTTTTATCTCTGAATTGAAAAATTCCTTGACAAAATTCCGTTTCAGATATCAAGGCCTTTTTTCGGTATTAAAATCATTGACAGGCACCTATGTTTTTTTTCATTTATTTTTTTAAAAATAAATGTAGAATGATATGAAAAATGCAATTTTCAAGGACGCATGGTACAAAGAGGAATAGGTAAAAACGAAACTAAATAATTTTTGAGTCCTGATATGTATTATATTATTTATAATCAGGGCGTCCTTCTCTTTCTCTCTCTTCTCTTCTTCTCTTTTCTCATATGACTGATTTCCGATAAAGAAATTTCAACCTCTTAAACTTCATCACCATGTTTGAGAAGGTATTGCAGTCCCTTAAACCTAATCACCTTGTTTTGAAGGAGAAATTTCAACCTCTTAAACTTCATTACCTTGTTTTGAAGGAGAAATTTCAACCTCTTAAAAAATTCATCGCCTTGTTTTGAAGGAGAAAGTTCAACCTCTTAAACTTCATCACCTTGTTTTGAAGGAGAAATTTCAACCTCTTAAAAAATGCATCACCTTGTTTTGGAGAAATAATTGTTAGGGCATCTAATTTTTGAAACAAAGTTTCTTATGGCACGTTCTGGATCCCGGGAGTGAATCCGAAAAAAAACTACCAAAATCACCGTCACACAAAATCCGTCACGAAATCTACCGATGACAATAACTTGAGTAAAAGTTCACCAAGTTAGTTGAAATTCGGTACACATGTTCATTTTACCAATGCCCTGGCTAAGTTCGTTGGACAACGTTATCCACCCAAGCGTACACGCGCAACGCTCGCGTAAACGTAAGCTTCAAAAATGTTAAGACGGGAAAAAGTGTTATTAAGGAAGCCTGTTACTTGACTTGTTTTTTTTTTTTTTTATATACCTATGTCAAATGTCACTTATTTTAATCTAACATTCTTTAACAATATTATACTCTTTAACTAAATTTTTTTTTATATTCAATACATATTTATTGTAAGATGCTTGCTTTTTGCATTAATGATACAAATAACACTTTTCTTTTAATTTTGCCTTTACTCCGCTAGGTACAAACAGTTAGTTACTTTTAATTTTTGCCTCTTTTCTAACTTCGCCATGTATAAGTAATTAGCAACGTATACGTACTTAGCAGTGTGATTTTATAATTTCTATTTCATGAAAAATGTAAGGAACTTCGTTCCTACCGGGTGTCCCGCGACACCACACGTATTTTTTTTCCTGTGTTTTAGTACTTAAACATTACATTGTTACAAAGTTTCAATTTTTTAAGATGAAGATTAGGTGTTTCAATTTTTTTGACTTTGAAGATTAGGTGTGTTACAAACAGACAAACATAACAGCAGAAATTAAATATGTATACTAATATCTCTATTCATTATAGAAGGACCACCTTTGAAACGAATCAATATAAAACTATTAATAATAGGTAATAATAAAATTATTTATTTAGATCCAGGAAATATAGATAATATTGTCATTGCACTTCTATTATACCACTATGATTCAAATATCTATTCATTCCACTTCTATTCTATAATATTAATTTGAACAAAGCTTTTTTTGTTCCTAGGTTGCTATAAAAGGTAAAACTAGAGTTAATTATTTCTCTATTCAAAAATAAAAATAAATCTCTTTTGACAAAATTTATATATATTTCCTATATTTATATTTATTTTTAAATTTTCACTTCCATTGCATTAATATTAAGGTATAGATTATACGAGTTTATTGTATATAATCCACAAGTATATTTTATAACTTTTAAAATAAAGTTTATAACACTAATGCAATCAATCCCTATTCAATAAACTTTTCTATTTACTCTTTGTATATTTTGTAATTATGTATATTATTCGATTATTCAAACTAATGTATAAATATAATAGGAATGTACAGTTTGTAAAAATATAAGGTAAGTTTAAAATTTTTCCCTTCATAAAATAAATACATTGCTAAATTTATATTAAAATAATGAATTATACTAAGAGTTAATGGGTGCTTTAATCGGACATAATAATATCATGTACTGGTGCCATTCTCCAATATTTTAAATTATTATATCTCTTGTTGTTTTGCCTCCGAGCTTACCGGGTGACGGAAGCTATGTAATCGTGATTAGAGATGACGTTGACGTTATGCACTTAAAATAAAAATAGCTATAAAATCTTTTGAAACTTTTATCTCGATGCCTTAAAAGGTTTTAAGGTAAAAATAGAACATTTTAAGCGAAGTAAGTCACGGAACAAGAAACAAAACAGTAATGTAATCCGTAATGGGCAGAACATTTTACGTACATAATTTTTTATGTATACTTTGTTTATACTTTATTAGAGTAGAACTGTCTACTCTATTAACCTAATGGAAATTCTCATTATTTATTTTTGGTTTGTGATTTTATGCACATTTAAAAATATGGTTGAATCCATCACCATGAGTACAGTCACAAAGCTGAAATAGTTATTTATGCACCTAGGGAGTAAAGTCCAAGCTCATTTAAAGTAACGTATGCATTCTTTTTAGGGTTTCGATGGTAACACCAAAAAAGAAACCCTTATAGTTTCGTTTATGTGTCTGTCTGTCACTCTGTACGGTTCCAATAACTTTTAAACCAAAAACAGAGATAAAAACATGAAACTTTCTAGTCTAAAAGATCGTTTTGACGCGCACAGAGTAAAAATATAGCGAACTCAAAAAAATCTGCTGTTCTAATCCAAAATGATGTCATAAATATTGACTTGCTGAATGTGTATGAATATTGAAAGCTTGGATTTGGGGACTAGTTATCGTTTACGGCAAAGAAAAATCATTCTCCTGCGTAGCTTAGTTGGAAGATGCATCTGTACTGGAAATACAGGAGGCCCGTGGTTCAAGTTTCAGCGCTGGAGTCTATTTTTCGCTGTCTGTTTCCCAATGTTAACAATGATTAAATTTGATTTATTAATTTAAACTAAGCGCAGTAAACCACCAAAAACTTAAAAATTGAATTTCAAAAATATCTATTACTTGTGGAAAGCGTTTGATTTTCTACGCCTTTTGTCAAAAAACATCAAAATTTCGCATGTCCCCCCCCCCCTCCTAAAACTATACTTCCGCTGTTCCTAAAAATATGAAAAAATGTGCGTTCTACTGGGCCATAGAAAAAATAAGAATAGCAATTCCATCTGATTAACTGTAAATCCAATATGGCGGCTAATTCCTGTGAGGGGGGATTTTTTTTTTTTTTTAATTTTCGAGTGAGGTATCAAAAGAAAGCTATTAAAGATTACAATTTGTGTTACTGAGAGACACCTAGGGATGTGCCATGCAAGCGTGACACATAGGAACTGTTCCAACACCAGACAAACGTCACAAAGATGTTGGCTCGGCAAAACGCCATGTCCTGCATCGTTTCGTCGCTACCGACTCATCAGGGGCCCGACGATGCCCACCCAACTCTGGACCTATA
>KZ651165.1:409399-425600 GCA_001010745.2 Gerris buenoi | reverse complement strand
AAAAAAAATTAATCGATTTCATTTAGCCATTTTTGCGCCTATAAAGTCTGACTGAGGTGACAGACACACATACATACATACATACACGAAAAAAGTTAAGGCCGGATTCGGTTTTCGGGATGTATAAAACGAAAAAGTATCCAAAAAAAAATTCAATTCTGACCAATGTACAGACAAAACTTTAATTTTATATATATAGATTTATTGAACCTTGGAGACAACCGTGTCATCACAATACTTTCTCCTTCATTTAAACTATGTTTATGAGAAAATAAAATTTTTGTGTGTATCGTGAAGAGCCCAGTGGGCGCAAAAAGTTACACAATATATGGGCTAATTATAATCTTCCATTTAAATTTCATTAAAATAAGAAAAAATGGTAGTTCAAAAACATGTCAAACTTCAGACCAACAGACTGAGAAGACACCAATAACCAATTTCGGGGACAAAAAAAAAAATGTTTTACAAAACGATGCTACCGTTGGATTTCGTAAGCTTGGAAGTAAAATGACTTTATACAAACACTTTATTTGATCAATAACGCTTGATAAAACCCTTTGTTTAATCAATAAGTGATCTTGGTTTACGGTTGTTTTTATTTTATTTTATTGAGATGGATGTGCATTGTTAAAAATTTGTTCTGAAAACAGAAAATTAGTTTTAAATTCTAAAAGCTCGACATTATTTTATAACTTCCGCAGTTTAAAATGACAGTTTATATTAGTTTAGAAAATACATTATCCATTCCCCGACCGCAAGAAAATTAGTTGGATTGTCGTTGAATGGGAAAGTAGAAAATGTTATACTGGCGTATGAAGACCAGAAAAAGGTTAATATATTTCTCTTTTACCTGGGCAGAGGGGGTTGGCAATAGGCTGTTTGTGACAAAAATTGATATAGTGTTGGCTCCAGAATCCAGGGCTGGCAAGTATTTCGACGGGGTGGGGTCGGAAAACTGGGAAAATTCTAGGACTCAACTGGAAAGCAAAAACCTACTCTGTCATTTGTCATAACATTTTCTTTTCTGCTAAATTCTCTCTTGCCTTGGAATCTAGTGGACTTTAACTTGAATTATTCATATCCTATGTTATTTCTCTTCTCCACCTGCAAAATCCTTCATACTTGGAGGTAACTCTTTTATGCTAGGATACAAAGACTTCATAATGACAAGAAAATCTTTTATAATGGGAGAAATCCCTTTCATGCCAAGGGATGTTCTTCATATACTATTATAGTGGTACTCTTCTTGTAAGGTACATTTTAAAATGGGAAGAAAATTCCTTTGAAAATGCCCTTTTCATGCATTCCACATACTTGAATAAAGGTAGCTAATTCCAAAAAAAGTACCTATATACTTCTATAGGCAACTCATAATAGAAGGATAGACTTTCACAAGAGAGGTTCCTTATACAATGAAGCACTCATTTTTACTTGAGGCAGCAAATTACCTGAATTTAGTAAAAATTCATTGGTGTCAACTCAAAATTTAAAAAAAAAAAAAAAAAATCACGTGACATGAATTATTTGCCATACTAGATTAGCAGTTGATCATATCAAATTACTATTCTCTTTTTTATCTATGGCTCCGCAAACCACACATGTTGCATACTTCTAGTAACAGCAAAAACAATTTCCACGTGTTAATAGAGGAAGGGGTTCCTGGTTTGTAACAGAAGAAATATAGATTTTTTTGACAATTTGGCATGCAAAATTAAACACTTTTCACAAATTTTTGTATATTTTTGTAATTTTACTCTTCAATAACTATCCTTTTTTACCACACTCAATTTTTAAAAAAAAGAACCTTGTAACATGAATTACCATCATTTTGGATTTTAACAGCTGATAATTTTGAGTTCGCTATTTTTTAATGTAGACGATCTTTAATACTGCGAAGTTTTATGATTGTATCTCTTTTGATTCAAAATTTATTCAAAACGTACAGAGTGACTGAGAGACATACACAGGAACGTAATAAATAAAGGTCCCTATTTTGGTTTTAACAACGAAACCCTTGAATAAAAACACCTCAAATACATCACCTTTTTTTAATTTAAGCATATTCTAGTAAAAGCATCGAAGAAAAAGTTAACCACATTTGAACGTCGTTCATATTTTTTAACAGAACGTAAATAAATCAACAGTTAGACCGCAGGAAAGAACATTAAACTCATACCAACAAGAGAGCAATTGGAAATGAATTATTGGATAAGTTTTTTTCTCGAATATATATTTACAGTATTAATTGCCTTAGTATAAATAACCTTTTTTTGTATCTGTATCGTTACTGTTAAAAAAAGGAACTTCAGAAACTCCAAATATAAAATAAAAAGTTATCTTGATAAATGAAACATGATATCTGGAGGTTTTTTTTTACAGTTTCGCTTACATTTATTGTTAAAAGTTTCCATTTCAAAAAGACCGTTTATTGATTATTTTGAAGCAAAGAGGATACAAAAATACTATAATTGTTGCTATGAATTGATAAGGATTTTTTTATGTTGGTTTCAAACCTAACTATTATGCATTTATCAACATGATTTATTGATATAATGTATAAATAAAAGTGATGCAATCAAATACAAATGAAAGTGATTGATGTAGGATTTTATATGATAACAGACTTTAAAGCGAACATTTAAAAAGGAATTTGATTGATGACATATTAGCAGACAACGACCTACTTTAATAGTGAAACTAATGTAATTCAAATTATTCTAGATGTTCCCGACACACGGCTTTCTCAGTTTTAAAACAGGGATAAAATGGTGACGAACGATGTACTTTTGTAGAAATATATGTTATGAAATGCACAACAAATACAGAAAAAATCTATTTTTTGGGGATTGAGGTTATTATGGATATGAGCTATCTCATTATGAAATTATTATTTTTTTAATTTCCTGACCCGGTCTTAAAAGAAAGTAAAGGTAAAAAAAAACGGAAGGCCCCCCAAAAAAACAAGTAAGGCACGCTTCACGTAAGTACGTGAGGCGATAATCGCTGGTTTCTGTACGATTAAGTTAAAATTATTAAACTTTTTTTTTGTCGCCAGCCATATTGTCTGCCATCTTGAAAATATCAAGTGTTAAATTTTAATAGTTGCATATTCTTTTTTTAAACTTCAAGACCTTTAAATTGATGTATAACATGTCATGATGACTAAAAACATTTTTTAGTCACCCACCATATTGGCGGCCATCTTGAAAATATTAAGTGTGAAAAATCGAAAAAGTGTCCAGTTGTCACAAATGCCGAGATGCACCTTTGTGCCGAATTTCATGTTCCTAGCTATAGTAGTTTATGAATTTAAAACAAGCAACGGACAGACAGACAGACCGGGCCGTTATGTAAGGTTTCTTTTTGTACTATGTACAGAAACCTAAAACCTACTCATCGTAGTTTTTCTTTCACATACCACTTAACATTTTTAAATATAAACATTTTTTCCCACTGGCCAGTGTGCACCAAAATTTGCACACAGTTCCATATAAGTTGATTTAAGAGANTGTATCCAATGCGCAATTTATAAACAATAAATAGATAAAACTATTTATCAAAAGAAATTTAGTACAATTTTGATACCACTAATATATATATATATATATATATATTAGTGGTATCAAAATTGTACTAAATTTCTTTTGATAAATAGTTTTATCTATTTATTGTTTATAAATTGCGCATTGGATACATATTGAGCAAACAGGTGCAACGAAACTTGGTACTTGGTATTTTTTTCCTATATATTGTATCCTATATAACTTCTTTTATTTTTAAGAAGGATGCCAAAGATAAGAATAATAAACCACTGAAGCAAATAATATTATCTAAAGCTTCATTTCTGCTTAGTTAGCACTACTGTCTAGCCTACCTGAAAAACAAAACTTTTTACCTTTATTCAATATTTTTTTTAAAAAACATCATTATAATAATTCTTAATTTTAATCTTTTAAGACAATACAGTAATTAATCAATGCTAATAGCTTTTTTTTTTCGTTTACTTTATCATTTTTGAAATTAATGTGATTTATATTTTTTTTTCACGTCTTCCCAAGTAAATAATTAGATAAATCTTAAAAGACTTAAGAAAAAATAACGATAATTTATCATTGCACATAAATTTAAATATAAATTTTAAAACAAATTGTCAAATAGTTTATTATTTCTTTGTCGTCTAGAGTCTAGAGAGCCAAAAGGCAGTTCATTATTATTCTGTTCATTATCTTCTCTTTCTTAAGTAAAATTTAATGATTTACATTTCTCTATTCCTTTTTTGTTAGATAGGAGAACAAAACTTAGAAGAAACAGGAAATATTAGTTATATATATATATTTAAAAAAAATTAGAGTAGGATAAAAATGAAAAAAATAGGCACTGGAATCTGTAATAAAAGGGCTTTAATAATAAAGGACTTTTTACAAAAGTTCAAAGTTATTTAACTTAAAACTTAACTCTTTATTATAATTTTTAAACGTTCTATATTAAACTTATAAACTTTCTTCTTTTATTAAAATGAAAAAAATAGGCACTGGAATCTGTAATAAAAGGGCTTTAATAATAAAGGACTTTTTACAAAATTTCAAAGTTATTTAACTCAAAACTTAACTCTTTATTATAATTTTTAAACGTTCTATATTAAACTTATAAACTTTCTTCTTTTATTAATATGCAAATGATTTTCAATAAGTTTCTCTTCATTGTTATGCGAATATAGTGAAAGTTAACTAAAGAAATAATTATTAAAAAAAAGAATAGGGGAAAAATAATATTACCCTTATTGAAGAATGAGAGCGTAAGTGGAGTTGATATCAGTGGAAAAATAAAAACAGAAGCCTCTCCACAAAATAAGTATTTAATACTCAAAACTACCTTTCAGCCTATCATCCATCATCTGTGCCAAAAGGTAAAGAAATAACCTGACGTGGAGTCAAATGAGTGACAAAAAAGGGACTGATTATGGCTGAGAGACCGATAGCTTGTTTTTAGGGTTAAGTATATATTTTTTGGTGAGGCTTTCCTATTGTAGCTATAGATTTGGGATTTGATGTACTAGTAAACATTTTTTGTCCAAAAAACCGTAAAAATTAGTGAACTTCACAAATCAAAATTTCATTGACCAACAAGCAAATTAGCGAACTGATCACTTTTTAGTTTTTGTAACTTTTGAGTAGGGTATAATTTTAAAGGGTGAAAAGACATAATTACAAATATATATCGCGTTTCCAAAATGTGGATATTTCATCCCAAAAATTATCCGAATAAAACAACCAAAAATATCCCCAACGGTAACTTATAAGGACAGGCCCTCAAACTAAAGAAAAATACATAAATATACATTTCTGTGGCTCAATGACATTTCACGGAGTAAATATCAAATTGTCAAAATTTAGAAATTTTAGGTGCGCGTATCAATGGTGACACAGTATATTTATTTTTTGTATGAGTAATATATCATTTTAAAGGTATATTGAAGAGTATATATGAAGAGTACAAATAAATACATCGTGTTTCCAAAATGACGGCCATTTTGCACCAAAAAGAACCAAATATCTAAAATGCTAATAAGCACACCTTCCTCCTCTAAAGTGCAACTTTACATACATTCTTTGTAAAGTGAACTTTTATGAATGGAAAAACCCCTTTAGTAGTTTGCAAGTATTTTTGACGGATTTATATTATTCCACTATTTTTACTCATAAAAATATAATATTTATTCGTCGTTTGCAATGTCCATAATTTGTGGTTTAAGTGTGAATTTTTGAAGAATCATAATTTCACCGCGAAATCAAGAATTTAATTATCTTAAAATTGGGATTCTGCTCTTAAGAGCTAAATAAAACTTGAATTTCTAAGTTTTTATTAAAGAATAAGTAAGTTTAATTAAAATTTATAGCCACTTACATTGATTTTTTTTAAAAAGAAAAAACTTGTTTTCCAGATAATAGAAACTATTTTTATAAAATTGGACAAGGAACTTGTAGAATGTAGTGGCAAAAAAAGTGTATTTGAAGTTTTTTTTTTTTTAAATTTTATTCTTTTTTATCCTTTGTGAATAGTATTTCGGTATACAGTTTTTTGTCTGATAAAATAGCTTTGATTTTTCTTACCGAAGATAACAAAAATACTATGAACTTTTTTTTTGGTCCCAGAATTAAAAAATTCCTTGGTAGAATTCCGTTTCAAACATACATACCTACTAGATTTTATTAAAAACTATTTTTATAATAATTTATCCGATATTAAAGATATTTAAATGGTTTGTTAAAAGTAGCCCAAAAAATGGTCTCATATTATGTTCAACTGTCTGTACTTATTCAATATAAATAAATGTGACCATACGTGGACTATAATCAAGAAAAGGACAGAACAGGGATAGGACAAACACTTTCATATCTCATTAAAATCATAATATTCATCGTGGGGAAGCTATGTGCCACACTTATTTGTAGACCTTTTTTCGCCTTAATTATTTATAACAGTAAATGAAAATTTTAAGTCCTTATTAAAAGCTTATGATACTACCTTACATATTAATAACAGTTTGGTCCATTTAATTTTTTTTATAATAAATGCGCTGCAATGTAGATTTCACCAAATCTAATTCTTTGATTTAGTTAATGTTCGATTGTTTCATATTTTTAAGTTATATCAGTTAGATAAACGAGCTCTGTTCTATAAAGTTAATTTGGGCTTTTCGTGCTCTAAATTGTTTGTGCGTCAACGCTACTTGTGACGCTGGATTTAAATTCCACAATTTCTGATATTATAAGTTCCTATATTTAATTGTTTAGATTAATGTTTAGATTTAATGGCTACAATATTTGGCAACCTAGTGCTGTTCATACCACTAAGAACTTTTCCCAAATAATTTAAGTGGAGTTTATATGTATAAATATACATGCAATTAAATGGACTGTTTTTTAATGTAAACTTTCAGATCCATTTGGAGAAATGGAGAAATAGTTTTTTAATGACAGACAGACGTCATATCAGGCAAATGTAAAAAAGAAACCCAAAAAAACCTTTTTGGATCCGAGTGACCTTAAAAGTGTAAATCCATCAAATTGTCAATATCGAGTTTTCACACTATTACAATACCCCCTCTATGTTTACTACGTTCTTGAGAAATTAAAATAAATTATAAGAAGTGTATTGCTTTTGTCAATATTATCTTCTATCATACATGTGGATTATTTTGGGTTTATTTATACAAAAAACAATCACAGTTTGTAGTTTTCTTATTCATTTTTGGCTATATTTCGCCTAGCTTCGAAGCATAATTATGCCAAAAACACACATGATGAACATATTACATCTACATGAACATATCACATCTATGAACATATTTTTCACTATAATATATTATATAGAACTAGATAAACATAGAGAGAAACACTTTATTGACAAAAATTACAAAGTGGAGCTGTCATTCATTAAAGGATTGCTATAAACACAGCATAAGACAATAGTTAAATAAATAAAATAAAATAAAATAAATTCGTACAGCTAATGAAAGAATAACATTAATTAAAAAAAAGAAGATATTTAAAAACTAGATAAAGATAACACAAATTGTAAACAATAAAAATAAAATGAATAGTTAATTAATAAATATAGTTATTTATAATACCTAGAGAATCTAAAATTATATTTTCAGCTAGGTGTCTTAAGAAATTTCGATCGGTGTAAATTTTGTTAAAAAAAAGTTTGGTTTTTTATTGGTATTGTGCCTCTAGCCCCAAACCAAAGTCCGTGAACATTATAATTTCTATCTCTGTGGGTTTCCCGAAACTTCCTTTTGTATAGAATAGTATTCTATATACTATATACATGTCTCACATATGTTTATTTTCTCCTGATAAGCTAATGCAGCTAAAAAAAAGAAAATACTAATAAGAAACCCTTCCATGTCAAGACATGTTATTTTATCAGAATGATAAAATAATATCTCATGATAAACTGTGAACATTTTAAGCTTGAACATAGATATTTTGAGTTTGAAATTATGATTAGATTTGATACTTTCAAATTTTACTTTCATGATCAAAGGCCTGGAAATATGAACGAAATATCACAATGTATCATGTTGGGACGCGTCGAGCAAGTAGAAAAACACAATACAACTCCTTTTGATGTCCTTTGTTATCAAGATGATAACATCCAACCATATTGCAGAGTACTACATGCATATACGGACATAATGTGCGTTTTTTTACCTTTGAAAATATTATGATATTTGACTATGATATAACGAAAAATGAAAATAAAACTCTCATATATACGGATTATATTTTTTCATAACATTTATTTTATTTTTTCTCTCCTATACTTTTTTTTTTTTAGATAGGTATGAATAATTCGAAATGTCAACAGCACATAAGACATTTGTCATATAAATGTAGAGTGAAGAGCCTATCTGAAAATATTTCTGTTTTATATGCTTTCTTTTTTTGGTTTGACACTAATGTACATTTTGTCAGTATGGCGTTTTGTAAGAGCGTAGGGTTGTCTACAAGGCGTCAAGGTATATTATTTGAACCACAAAAATATATTATATTCTTATTTTTATTATATGTTTTGATAATAAAACCGTATAATTTATTATCTGTTATTTTTACATTAAGAAAACCATTGAATGTGAATAGAATGAGTGGTGAATAAAATAGTAATATGTAACATGCACGGGACAGAATTCTTGACGGATAATCGAAAGGATGGATGAGCGACAAAGAGGAAAATTCTAGGGCTTAAAGTAACACGTTAGTTTATTTCTTTTAAGTAACACCTTTATTTCTAGTAGAGGCACAAAGCATTTATCAAACCATGAGTTTAAAATATGTTAGCCCTTTATGAGCTTAATCATGGACAGATCCTCATGGTCACACTGCTAGTTGGTTTGGGGGTAAAAGGGGAACGTGGTATCGATAAAAGGGAGTGCGTTCGGAAGAAGTACCTGACGGTTAAGAGAGAAAGGTGTTGAATCGGGAGACGGATAATTGAAGTTCGACTGTAATTAAACGTGACCCTAATGGATAATACAGGTTTCCATGTGTAATATTGATTTTGTTAAACTAGTTGTAATTTTTTTTTTTCATTAGTAATTTTGACGGAGATTTTCCTGAATATAGTTAACATTATGGTACTATTAGGTAGTGAGTAAATAATAACGCAAATCCAAGGAATAATCTGTCCACAAGAATAATTACAATTTTTTTAACGAAATAAAAAATTTACAAATACCGGTTTCGACTTTACGTCATCATCAATTGGTTGATTATTTTACACTTCTTGTATTTATTTACATTTTACTTTACTATTTTACATTGTGCATTGTATTTTTACATTGTGTTTTACTGTGTAAAATAATCAACCAACTGATTGATGACGTTAAGTCGAAACCGGTATTTGTAATTTTTTTTCTTTTGTTAAAAAAAAAGTTGTAATTATACTTATAATCAGACAATACACTGATTATCCTTAGATTTGCGTTATTATTTACTCAGTACCTAATATTACCATATTGTTAACTATTTATTTTGTTTAAAATAAATATACATTAAATCAATCCGACTACTATTCAGATCAGGTAAGCTAAATTTTATTTGATATCGGACATTTAGTTTAGGCTCTACTCTACGTGCCTGCACCGACCGAAATTTATTAAAACCCATTTTTTGCACTCAGGGGACTTCAAATCGTATAAATCCATTAAAATCTTGAAATAAGATGTTCGTGCCAATACAACCCTTCCTCTTTTTATAGACTGGTGTGTGGGAGTCAATGGAACAAAACTTAAATTAATGGCTAAAATTCATTTCTTGATTTAGGTCCATTTCGCCAGCCCCACCCATTATGGAATTTTCCATATGGAAAATTCCATATGGAATTTTTTCTTCTTGATTTCGCCTCGGGATATGAACATGTATGCCAAATGATTTTTTTTGAACATATATGCCAAATTTTCCTCAAAATCGGCCGAGTAGTTAAGGCTCCAGGCGTCTACACAGACATTTTTAAAAACCATTTTTTGGGGCTCAGGGGATCTCAAAATCGAATTTTCGCGCCATCACTATACTTTCTCTTAATATGAGAAAGTAAAAACATAAAAGTAAGTAAACATTGTTTAATTTCATTTGAACATTTTGATTGTACACACATTTGTTGGCGTATTTGTTTTTTAGGCGTATGTGGGAGTTCAATTTAATTTAAATAATAATAAAAATGTAAATATTTCAACTGCGAAACCATCCTTTGAACTGATGTTTCTTGGAAATATAGCGCACTGTAAAAAGGGAAAAGGAAAATTCTCTCCACGTAAAAATGTGACATTTATTTGTGAAAGTGCTTTCAGCCTCTATAAGGCCACCATCAGGTAAAACCGAAAAGAGTGAAAAAGTCAATAAAAAGCTTGTAGGGGTAAGTGAAGTCAAGAATATCCAGATATTGGCACAAGACTTTTCTGCCAGTTTCTGATGGTCTCTGATGATGGTTTTGTTGATTATAGAGGCCGAAAGCTGCTTTGAAAATAAAAATGTAATTTATTTTTACGTGTGTAGAGACTTTTCCTTCTACCTTTAATGGTGACTTGTTTAACTATACTTTAACGAGGATGGAGCAGCGTAATGCATTCAGTAATGCAGTAATATGCATTACATAATAAATGCGAAGATACACATGCCGTCATATTGGGGAAGTAGCTCTCATGCCAAAAGAGGGTATTTGCCTGTAAATGACATACCAAGGATTTTTTTTATTAAGTTTTTATCTGCTTGCTTGCCAGCTACAGGCATGTCATTTAACATATCCACGTGCAAGTAGCTGGCATGTTTTTGTTCAAGCTACAGGCATGTGTATCTCCGCCTTTAATGTCATTACCGCAATTTTAAAGCAATATTATTTTTTTTATTTAGCTACGTTTAAATCGCACTTAACCCGTTATAAAAGGGATGTAATGTCTTTTTCATTGCATAAGATTGTAAGACCTAAGTGTACAATAAAAGTTAAAAATATGAATATAATTATAATTATTATTAACAACGGGAGACAACGAGAGAAAAATAGACTCCAGCGCCGGGACTCGAACCACGGGGTTCTATATTTCCAGTACAGCGCTCTGACCAAATGAGCTGCACTGTAGAATAATTTTGTCTGTCAGTAACGATACCTAGTATCGAATGAAGCTATCAATTTTCCACGAGTCTAAGAGTCAACATTTACAACAGCAGAACTAGACCGAGAAATAACGCTTATAATTATAAAGTACCCGATTAGTTGGTCAGAGCGCTATACTGGAAATATAAGAGGCCCGTGGTTCAAGTCCCGGCGCTGGAGTTTATTTTTTTTGTCTGTATCCCGTTGTTAATAATAATTTGATTTAAATTAAAACTTAAACTTTCCGTAGTATAAATACTACCAAGAACTTAAAAATGAGTAAAAATGAAGTATAACCAAAATGAATCCATCTACAATTAACATAGGAGTGCGAATTGAAGAGTAGAAGAATCTTTAGAATTATTCGTTTTAAAATAACTGATAACATACTACCGATTTCTCTTTCTCAAATTGCTTTGAAATATAGCGCCAATTTCCTTATATTTTCTTCAAACTGTGAGTTAATTAAACGTAAATTTCTCATGTTCCCTTTTTAAATTGTGAATCAATATCATATGAAGTTTCTTTTCCTTCTCTTTACACTGTCATGTTAAACTAAAATGTAATGTGAAATTCTCTTACAATTCCTTTAAAAGGTGAATGAATATAAAGTTAAATTCGTGTTTATTTCCTTACAAAATTCGAATTGAAACTGAATGAAAATACAATGTAAAACGTATATAAAACCAATTCAATTTAGATTTTTACTTTACACCTTACATTTAAATTTTCGTTTTAAATTGTATAATATGATATTGTTTCTGAAAATTTTATTCATATTGTATAGGTAAATGTTTTTTAAAAAAGTTTAAGAAAGCATCTCTAACCACCTTTCAAAAAATATTATATTACTCGTCTAGTGTAGAAAGTAGCATTTTGCATGCGAGTGTAGAGTTTACACTAGTCACAGCGAGGGTAGTAAAACCACACGAGCTAACTAGAACTAATAATAAAGGGATTAATGAGCAGAATTATTATGATAATTTTAAGAATTTTCTGTAGCTGAAATTAACAGGAAAAATGATCGTTTGCATTAATCGTCTTAAAATTGTTAACTTAATAATTATTCTTAATAACTATATTAAACTTAATAACTATCTATGTGTACCCAGTTTTAGTAATGTATATTGAGGATGGATCCTGAAGTGGGTAAAAAAAAATAACTCAAGTTTAGTGTAGGCAATGTTCGACTTTGCCGGTCCTGTTCAAGCCTAAAATACAATATTCTTTATCTTTATATATAAAGTTACATACACTGTGTNTGAGTGGAACTAAATGGGGTTCGATTCCTCGGCGTGACACTCTGATTTATATGGCTCACTATTGATCACATCATACTGGCTTCGGCGGTACAATGTACATATGTATGATGTGTGAAGTGGCTGCAACTCTCTACCGCGGGGCGTACAAAGGGCCTAAGTAATGGCCTATTTGGAAGGTTCGAACAAGTGGTTCGTCCTACTCGTTCTAGTAGGAAGTACTAGACTACTACTAGCTGTTTGTTTTGCATTCCGATCAACACTTCAATATATTATATAGATCACTAGGTGTTTAGACCTATGTTCCAGGCGAGCTTCGATAACGATATTCACTGGTTTCACCCAGTCCCAAAAAAATTATATTAATTAGAGAATTAATTATGAAAGAGCTATGTTATTTTAAAGACCAATTTAGGAGTAATAAGCCATTTGAAACTGTATGGAACCTGTAAAATTACTTCAATAGGTTATTTAGATCACTCGATGTTTAAACCTAGGATCTAGGCGAGCTACGAGAACGATATCTAGTCAGTTACACCCATTCCCAAAATAATTACATCAATTAGAGAATTGATTATAAAAGTATTGTTATTTTAAAGACTAATTTAGGAGCAATGAGCCTTTTGAAAACTTAGTGATGACTTTCTCTAATAATTTAACTTTTGACGGGTTTTCAAATTAATTCGAACTAAATATTTATTAGAGTAAGAGAGAAACAGCTCAAAAATACAGAACACCTGAATAATCTGTAATAAAGATGTATATGGGTTTTTTTTATTGAATAGAATCCTATTTCCTCAAGTGGAACATAGGGCTAATACGAATGCTTCATCGGTCTCCTGCCAAGCCTTATTTCCTACCACATATCTTTTTAGCTGCCCTTGCCTGACTTTTTCTCTGCTTTTTCCCAGGTTCCATCTAAATCATCTTCTTGTGGATTCCATTTTAGTGCGTCTTCCTGTAATTTATCTTTTTCCTTTCTCAATACGAGTATACTTCCCGCCCTCTTCCTCTCAATTATTTCTTTGTCAAAGAATGGCTAACCACATAAAAATATATATTTTTTTTTTTCTTCTAAGCTTACCGAAGATAACAGAAGCTACGAGATAGATCTGAAGAACAAAAATATTTTATGAATCCGATTTCAAAAATTTCAAGACATAAATAAGTTTCAGACATCAGGGATCATTTTTGCTTCCGTGTCTAGCTATCGGTCTGCCTGTCGCTCAATTTTTGCGAACAAACATATCTTAAAAACTATACATGAGAATTGGATATTAGGTCTTAATTAGTTAATTGTCTGCGTTGGCACTATATAAGTTTGAACCTTCTGCGTCCAATTGTTTCTCTTTCCACATGCTCACAAATATAGATTTATTTACCCCTATATCTTCAAAAGTACTTATCTGTTTTTTGTAAAATTTTGATGGTGTTTTGAATGCAATGGTTTGACACTAGCAGATTGTAAAAGCGCATACAATAAATTAATGTATAAGGAATAGGACACAAAGAATCTATGTGTCACTCTATATTTTCAACAAACTAGCTTAGGATTACAATTAATTTTGTTATAATTACTACTAATACTAATACTTGTGAAAAATACTAATACTAATTCACTAATATAGAGTTAGTTGGATAATTTTACTGTTTATACTTTTGTGGAACACCTATTGTTTTAAGGATAGTCAACATAACTATATCACTGTTTTGTTTAATTATAAAATTAACAAGAAAACCGTCATATTTTTAAAAGCTATAAATGTCTTACAACATATGTAATATATTTATGACTATGAAAAAATCATTATGACGCCAAAAATAATATTACAGGGAGATAAAACTTTATGTAAAATCTAGTTTTATGGTTTCAAGGAGATGGTTTGTGAGATAAAAAAAAAAATATGATAAAATAGGAAATTTCCCTTAGGATATTTCGTCTGGTTCAGAGTGTCTGGAATATGTTCTCAGCCCTTTTATGCTAAGAAAATTTTACAGCAATGTACGTATTCCTATGCAGAGGTAATAAAATATACATTCTTACCATTACTTGCTTAAGTATAGGCAGTAAACAGCAAAAAGTCATTTATTTCTTCCTGTAGAAAGCTTTTTCCTGAGTAATTTTCTTTCCTCTACTTCCAAGGCAATTAGTTAATTACACTCGATTTAATTGTTATAAATGAATTAAATTGAACAAACGTTGAATGTGTGTTTATAAAATGGACTCTTGTTTAATAATTTTAAATAAAACAATTTACCAAGTCTACTGGGAATTTATTTTTCGACTTGCAGTAGAAAAAAAAAAAATGAAAACATTTATATAATGAGACTCGTATTAAAAATGAAATATCTTTAATCATATTGCGGTGTATACATTTTCAGAGGTCAGGTTTAATTATAATGAAATATACATATATGTATGTATATATATATTTGAGAATATAATATGTTGAGTAGTTTTTTGAGCAATATAAATAGGCACTCTTGTAGAAAGATGGCCCCCCTTTTTATATAGGAAATATATAGAAGAGTTTATATCCCTTAGCCTAAGGGTCTATTAATACAATAATTATAATATATGTCTACCTATTAAGACAAAGATATATATTTATTCCACTAGGCTTTTAGTCAAAGGGATATCACACTTTTATATAATATATAATAAAGTGTGTATTCGGTTATCCGAAAGTGTATTATTTATAGATTAAAAAATTTGGGGGCCCTTTTCTATAAAAGTGCCTATAAATATTAAATATACCTTTAAAAGAAAAAATATTATTTAAAACTTACATGTAGTGCTATGTAGGTAACACCAAAAATAATGGAAGCTGATGCAATTCATCGTAATAAATAAATAAAAAATAATTATTTAAAAAAATTAATAATAATAAAAATATGTGAGTATACGAGTAATATTTGTCATGAAATAAATAGGTGAGATTTTATCAGCAATTTTTCATTCAGTAATTTTTATTAAACGCAGAAATTTTATGTTATAGGAATGTATCAGGTACAGGTACTGTATCCATATAAGTGTTCTCTGAATATTCTTTAAAGCTTTTCTGTAATCTACACGTAGGCCTGAAGCTTCCATATTTGAGCTTATTTTTTTGTCAGCTACTGGGTGGCCTTTATTTATCTCTGGCGTTGTCCTGGAATTTGCCGAGTTCCTGTTAACTTTCCTCGCTCTCATTTCGGTTTTTTTGTGCCGCGTGTCTAATTCTCTAAATGCAGATCGTTCTCTCAGTATAAAAACGGTTAATTGATTACATTATTAATTTTAATACATACTCGCTTCGATAAAACGATTTAAAAAATGATGATCTTCAATAACAATTTATATAGTTTGTTTTTTTCCTTTTGATCTATTTTAAATATTCATAGTATTAAATGGAAAATTTTATATAAATGATATAGTCCTTTGATTTAACTCTCTTGTTATTTTCAGTTGCTTTTAAAATAATTAAATAACTTATAAAGTGAGTGTAAGTAAACTTAAAAAGGTCTGTGGAGCTTCGTTTGTGCATTTAACTAGGAATTAATTAAAATTCAATCGTAAAGTGAACAGCTATTTATACATTCTGTTGCTTTAAAAGAAAATAATTATACTTCTTTATATTTTTGGAAAAAAATAAAATCCTTTTTACGTTTATAAATTTAATATTATTTATAATGCTTCTTCAATGTTAAAAAGATAGTATAGTTTTACAAATTTACCCTTAATATTTTTTTAGTTAAATCAAAACAGATCATGCATAGTTTGTCGAGTGCTAGGACAAACCTAGAGC
>KZ651165.1:363587-373774 GCA_001010745.2 Gerris buenoi | reverse complement strand
TTTATTGCTCCGGGGGTAAATAAATTAGGCAATATTGGTTTGTAAAACCACAAAATCAATAAAGTATGTAAAAGGATGCGAGCAAGCAATGTGCCGCACTAATTAGCAGTCTAATTTTCTTTTAATCTTTTAAGCTTGAGTATTATATCAGGAGTAAAATTCGTTGAAAAACTGAGGGAAATGAAAATGATATAATCGGATCATGGTGGTTCTTTTAGGCAATTTTCCGTATCAATGCAATATTATGAAACGTAGAATAAAAAAAAGAAAGATTTAGTCTCGGATAACATCTATAATGGTTGAATTCAACTGTATAATGAATTTGAGAGCGATAATGTCATCAAGCACATCATAAAACAGATACGAGGAATGTGTTAAATCATATGTAAATAATACAATATGCTCATCTCATCGAGTTTGGATAGCGGATAAAAAACCTCAAATCATTTCAAAATCATTTCCTAATTTAAATTTACCAACGGATTTGATATCTTCTAAAAACGTCGTATTCAGGAAGTTCAAATCGAGTTGGAATTTTTTGGCTTTCGTATTTTGATTGACAAAAAAAAGATAATTAAATTAAAATTTTAGAGAAAATAATTTGATATATTTAATGCTGAATAGAATTGTTCATTGCGCAAGTGTAAGTACTTTGTTTGTATGAAATCATTTGGTCCCTTAAATAGCTTTTCTATTTATTTATTTATTTTTACAATTTCTAATTAACAATCTTATTTAGGATGTACTAAAAACACATTATTTGGCTTAATTTCTTTAGCGTCAAGTGGGGGAGCATAAAGCAGATAAAAATTCCTTTCATTCAGATGGGAGAGTGGCTATTCTACCTATACCTCGTTCGTTGCGGGTTCCAATCAAGTGCTTTCATCCCAACGACCCTGATTTTTGTTTTAAATTGCACCTTTTCCGACGTCACATTATTTCCCAAATCGTGCCTGTCGTGAGAGACTGCTTCTGATTTGTTGCAGGCCAAAGGTCCTCGATAAACATGTCCAGCCATTTTAAATTAATTCTCCGGCAGAGGCAACTAAACGAAGACCCCAGATGATGCTTGATTGCCCTTGTTACTATCCACGCCTCGCATCCATATATAAGGACAGTATTGAAATTTGAGTTAAGGAATCTTAGCTTTCAGTTTGCCGTTTTAAAATTGTTTTATCATTCTACTCAGGAGTTGGACAAAGTCTCAATTGGTATTTTTAACTCTGCTTCTGACATCCGCTTTGTCCCCACCGCTCTTTGTCCGACTGCTCTCTGATACTGAAAGAAGTTCACCTGCTCAATGTCGGTTCCAACGACAGGGGTGTGTCCACTGTAGCATTTCTTTGGTATTGAAGGCATTGANTTATTAAAGTTTTACTCATTTTATAAAAACTACGAGTATATTTTTATTCGGAAAGTAACTTAGGTACATGGTTTAATTTGTACTTAAATTTAAATATGCTTGCACATTAGGGAGCTTAATTCTAGTGAATTCCTTAAAATTAATATACTATTGTAAAACTTTATCTCTACTTATGTATAAAAGTAAAATAATAAGAATAACTATTTTCTGAAATTGATAAGACTAACATTTTTACAAGTATAATTTTTTAGTAAAACCAGCGGTGACACCGCATTGAAGTGACATATCGCTAAAACTATTAAAGCGGACCTAATCTTTTAAAATGGAAAAAAAAGTTTTCACTAATAACTTTACGTTCTAACGTATCGATTAATAAAACTTCCCTGAGATCATTTAATATACTATTAAAACATGCGTGTCAAATTTTAACCTGATTCAAGTAGAAGTTTTTGTGTAGTAAAGTGATACATTTTATAATACCTGTGGTTACATTTTCTAGTAGTAGGCCGGGGTCTGAGGGTTAAGATGAGTCCTGTTCCTCACTACACGGCTCTTTTCTACAACCATCCTGTTAACTATCCACTGATTATGATCTATTAAAAATTCAATATTTATTGTATTATGCTCGCTTAAATTAAAGAGCAGCGTGATGACCCGTTTTTAAATAAACTTCATAATACCTGAAAATATTACCGTAAAATAAAACTATAAAAGATAACTGCATATCACAAAGTCAGAGTAAGATGAAGTCTATGTCGTTATGCAGTGATTGAACCTTGGAGGCTACGAATCGAGGGCAGGAAAATGTAGAAAAATTGTTCTACGTCTAAGATAGAACGTTATACAGGACGCTTGAATATTCAGGATGAGATTATGGCCTTCTAACCAAAGTTTGGAGTCCATGCTGAGAACGCCAACGAAAAATTTATATTCTAGGTTGCTCTCTGTGTCGTCTCAACCCTCTAGAGCATATTTTCGTTGCGAAATATGGTAATATGGGCCGGGAACTATTTTTATTCTTGTCTTTCATACCATAGTTTGTATTTTTTATAAAGAATTTTTGATTCCAGTAATCTTATACAGTAGGAACTTGGTATAACGAATCTTATAGGTGGTAAAAGATATTTATAAAAATGAGTTAAATGGTTTTACCAAATTTCTCGGCAGTTCCAATATTTAGGTAGTCACCTAAATAGCTTTATATATCATAAAGTTTTTCCAAATACCTTGTAAACAAATTAAATGAAAATATACATACAAATATTATAAAACAAATACACTAGAAACACATACGAGCTCAGTTATGAGGTGTCACTAACTAATCTTCACCAAAACATATACGAGATGTACATACAAGCTATTACATAACAAATAGTTTGCGNCATGGTGGTTCTTTTAGGCAATTTTCCGTATCAATGCAATATTATGAAACGTAGAATAAAAAAAAGAAAGATTTAGTCTCGGATAACATCTATAATGGTTGAATTCAACTGTATAATGAATTTGAGAGCGATAATGTCATCAAGCACATCATAAAACAGATACGAGGAATGTGTTAAATCATATGTAAATAATACAATATGCTCATCTCATCGAGTTTGGATAGCGGATAAAAAACCTCAAATCATTTCAAAATCATTTCCTAATTTAAATTTACCAACGGATTTGATATCTTCTAAAAACGTCGTATTCAGGAAGTTCAAATCGAGTTGGAATTTTTTGGCTTTCGTATTTTGATTGACAAAAAAAAGATAATTAAATTAAAATTTTAGAGAAAATAATTTGATATATTTAATGCTGAATAGAATTGTTCATTGCGCAAGTGTAAGTACTTTGTTTGTATGAAATCATTTGGTCCCTTAAATAGCTTTTCTATTTATTTATTTATTTTTACAATTTCTAATTAACAATCTTATTTAGGATGTACTAAAAACACATTATTTGGCTTAATTTCTTTAGCGTCAAGTGGGGGAGCATAAAGCAGATAAAAATTCCTTTCATTCAGATGGGAGAGTGGCTATTCTACCTATACCTCGTTCGTTGCGGGTTCCAATCAAGTGCTTTCATCCCAACGACCCTGATTTTTGTTTTAAATTGCACCTTTTCCGACGTCACATTATTTCCCAAATCGTGCCTGTTGTGAGAGACAGGCTTCTGATTCGTTATAGTCCAAATGTCTTCGATACTTGACATGTCCAGCTATTTCAAATTAATTCTCCGGTGAAGGCAAAGATTCAAAGACCCCAGATGCTGCTTGATTTCCCTTGTTACCACGCCTCGCAACCATATAAAAGAACAGCTTTGGAATTCGTGTTAAAGAATCTTAGCTTTCTGTTTTCCGTCTTTAAATTGTTTTATCATTCTACATATGAGTTGGACGAAGTCTCAATTGGTATTTTTAACTCTGCTTCTGACATCCGCTTTGTCCCCACCGCTCTTTGTCCGACTGCTCTCTGATACTGAAAGAAGTTCACCTGCTCAATGTCGGTTCCGAGGACAGGGGTGTGTCCACTGTAGCATTTCTTTTGTATTGAAGGCATTTATCTTGAACTAGCTGTCTCTGCTTATCTTTAAAGACTCTTGAGGTTCTCGTCCATGAATCGTCATCCGCAAAATGAATGTTTTTAAGTCGCTCATTTAAACCTCATTCGATCTCATGGCACAAATTTACTTGATTACTCCCTCAAAATAAATTTAGTTATTTTGAACTGGGGAAACTGTTAAATAAATGTGACAATATTGGGTTGNTGTCTTTCATACCATAGTTTGTATTTTTTATAAAGAATTTTTGATTCCAGTAATCTTATACAGTAGGAACTTGGTATAACGAATCTTATAGGTGGTAAAAGATATTTATATAAATTGGTAAGGCGGGAATTCTCACGTAAAAAGGGTTTCGTTGGTATTTGTGAAACGAAAGGGGGAAGAGGGGGGGGGGACACGAAAAATTTCGATGTTTTTTGACAAAATGGCGCCGAAAATTAAACACTTCCCCCATGTGGTATTAGGGTGGGCCGAAAAAACTCATTTTTTTTTTATTTCGAAGTTGTAATAGTGCGGAAAAGTTGCGAATTACATAGACTAAAAGAAGGAAAAAAAATTATCAAAATCTGTTGACATCTTCCGTTCGCGCAAGGGCCCTAAAGTTTTACAAAATTTGGAAAAAACTTGATTTTTGCGATTCTTTTTTTAATTTTGGAAATTGATGTTTTCGTGATGTAATAGTTAATAAAGTCATCTAATACAGCCTAAAAACATTGTGTTTTAATTTGGTTGAGATCAGTTNCTGTAGATTTAAATTTGACCACTCCCTCAGTTGTGAAATAATAATGTAATGTTACCTTTTTATAAGAGAAACAAATATATGTATACTATCTGGTTAGTCCAGCGTAGTCAGTAAAATAATTCAAAAAAGGGTATTGCGTAATAGAAATTAAGTTATTTTTAACTTTCATGAAAGCCAGACCCAATTTAAAACCTTTTTATTAATTTTAATCCCATTAAAATATTCCTCCTTTTAGGCAATTTTCCGTATCAATGCAATATTATGAAACGTAGAATAAAAAAAAGAAAGATTTAGTCTCGGATAACATCTATAATGGTTGAATTCAACTGTATAATGAATTTGAAAGAGATAATGTCATCAAGCACATCATAAAACAGATACGAGGAATGTGTTAAATCATATGTAAATAATACAATATGCTCATCTCATCGAGTTTGGATGGCGGATAAAAAGCCTCAAATCATTTCAAAATGATATCCTCATTTAAATTTACCAACGGATTTGATATCGTCTAAAAACGTCATATTCAGGAAGTTCAAATCGAGTTGGAATTTTTTGGCTTTCGTATTTTGATTGACAAAAAAAAGATAATTAAATTAAAATTTTAGAGAAAATAATTTGATATATTTAATGCTGAATAGAATTGTTCATTGCGCAAGTGTAAGTACTTTGTTTGTATGAAATCATTTGGTCCCTTAAATAGCTTTTCTATTTATTTATTTATTTTTACAATTTCTAATTAACAATCTTATTTAGGATGTACTAAAAACACATTATTTGGCTTAATTTCTTTAGCGTCAAGTGGGGGAGCATAAAGCAGATAAAAATTCCTTTCATTCAGATGGGAGAGTGGCTATTCTACCTATACCTCGTTCGTTGCGGGTTCCAATCAAGTGCTTTCATCCCAACGACCCTGATTTTTGTTTTAAATTGCACCTTTTCCGACGTCACATTATTTCCCAAATCGTGCCTGTTGTGAGAGACAGGCTTCTGATTCGTTATAGTCCAAATGTCTTCGATACTTGACATGTCCAGCTATTTCAAATTAATTCTCCGGTGAANTAAGGAATCTTAGCTTTCAGTTTGCCGTTTTAAAATTGTTTTATCATTCTACTCAGGAGTTGGACAAAGTCTCAATTGGTATTTTTAACTCTGCTTCTGACATCCGCTTTGTCCCCACCGCTCTTTGTCCGACTGCTCTCTAGTACTGAAAGAAGTTCACCTGCTCAATGTCGGTTCCAACGACAGGGGTGTGTCCACTGTAGCATTTCTTTGGTATTGAAGGCATTGATCTTGAACTAGCTGTCTCCGCTTATCTTTAAAAACTCTTGAGGTTCTCGCCCATGAATCGTCATCCGCAAAATGAATGTTTTCATGTCGCTCATTTAAACCTCATTCGATCTCATGGCTCTAATTTACTTGATTACTCACCCAAAATAAAGTTTAATATTGGGTTGCAAAAGCATAACATCAATTATATGAGTGATAGGATGCGAGGAAGCTATGTGCCGCACTAATTATTGGAAGACTATTTTGTCTTATCAGGTGAGCAACTGCTAAGCCTCTACATTTCTATTTCATTGTATTATGTTAGCAATCGCTATAAAGCCCTTTTTCTAGTAATGAAATCAAAGTTATTTAAATTATTCCTCAGGTACTTTCTATCAATTTATGTATTTTACATTACATTACAAATATAACTGCCGTACACCTGACTAATCGATGTTTAATTTTCATGCAGCAGCTTTCTAAATTAAAAATTATTCTGTTTATTAATTTGTTTCTAATATTTTCTGTTTCAGGTAAGCCTGTAATATTTAATTTCTACAAAAGGTAATGATTTTTTTTTTTTTTTTAAGTTCTAAATAAATAATACTAAACGGGAGGCTGGTTATCGTACTTGCCTGTAGATTTAAATTTGACCACTCCCTCAGTTGTGAAATAATAATGTAATGTTACCTTTTTATAAGAGAAACAAATATATGTATACTATCTGGTTAGTCCAGCGTAGTCAGTAAAATAATTCAAAAAAGGGTATTGCGTAATAGAAATAAAGTTATTTTTAACTTTCATGAAAGCCAGACCCAATTTAAAACCTTTTTATTAATTTTAATCCCATTAAAATATTCCTCTCTTTATTTATTTACATTTTTTCGTTGATTTGTTTTAAAAATAGAGGGAAGACGTAGAGGAGAAAGGGACACAATAGCGCAATGATGATTTGGTACAAAAATGAAACCATATTTATTGCTCCACCCAAGGCGTCTTCTTCTTTTATTTGTCACTACACATGATTTATTTCAAAATAATAAAATGATAAAATGTCGTCCATTTTAATACGAATTTTATTATTAAACGTCATTTTCCCGTGAAAAGTCTAGTTTTCGAGATATCTATATAAAAAACGGCGAGGTGTTGTGCAGGATATAATCTGATTTCTTTCCCTCGAATTTTTCGCTCTGGGAGTTCCTAGTATTTATCATTCTAAACAAAGGAGGTACTTCAATAGATTGTTACTCTTCTATGTTTTTTTTTTTTTTTTTTTATCTAAATATCTATAAGGACAAAGAGGTGTTTATTAGTAGTATGCACTTCTTTTTTCTCAAATTTTAAAGTTTTAGGTAGTATTCATACTACGGAAAGATAAAATTTTAATTTAAATCAAATTATAATTATTATTAACTACGAGAGACATACAGGGGAAAATAGACTCCAGCACCGGGACTCGAACCACGGGCCTCCTATATATCCAGTACAGGCGCTCTGACCTAGCTCAGTTGGTCAGAGCGCCCGTGGTTCGAGTTCGAGTGCTGGAGTCTATTTTTCTCTGTATGTCTCCCGTAGTTAATAATAATAATAATTTGATTTAAAATTCTGTTTTTATAAGGGACGTAAAGGTTTAAAAAAGAACATTCCGCACACCTTCTTGAGATTGTTACTCCCCTCAGTTTTTATAATGGGAGTAACAATCTAAAGAAGTGCCTCAAAGGATTTAGTTTGTAGGAAATGTGTCTGCATAAAGAATGCAACAAAATTATATATATGTGCATAAAGGTTTGAAAGCATCTAAAACAACCGGCTCTGAAATATTAATTTGAAATAAAATAACCTTGGGAAATTTAGGAGATCTCGCAATTTCTTTTTAAATACTTCACACAAAAAATGAAGAAACTCAAATGAAGAAATTCTTCACTTGGTTGAACTTTTAGCCTTTGTTGCCCGGACTGTCTGAAAATGATGTAGCTGCATCAACGGAAAACCATAACATTTTTGGAGACTTCTTTTGTCACCACTCTCCAATTTTCCCGTGTATTAGATAACCCAAGCCTTTCATAAAACTTGAAGATGAAAGAAGCTTCATTATTAACATAGCTAGAGAGAGGAAAAATAAACAAAAAAGAAAATATATAAAAATGAAGAGGCATAATCCACCACAGCAAAGAAGTTGATGACAGGCCAGATAATAAAGAACGTAAATGACGCTCTCGAGGTTGTTTTTTTTGTACTCCAGTTAAAAAAGAGTTTCTTTTGCCAGGCTAGTGTCAGAGTGTTAGATAGTTAGTGGTCGAAGGAAAGTGGCTATGGAGAAGTCTTTAATATAAAAGATACTGGAAAAGCAGTTAAAGGGAAAGCGTAGTGTGTCCTCCACTGCTTGCCAGTTTCCTCCTTGTCGGCCATTAAACTAAGCCAGTGGTAATTTTCTTTTTCCTCAACAGATACTAATTCACCCGCCTACTTTTGGTTTAATGTGCCTTTTTACTTACCTTACAGTTTTAGCGAACCACTTGAGAAACGTTGCTTTCAACACGTGCTTTAGACTTGTTTTTCTTCTGGCTTTCACAGCTTACTTTTTTGTAAGTTAAACTAAGCGGCAACATTTTTGATGAAGTATTATTGTTATGCTAGGTTGTTTATTTATACTTTTTTTTCTTATTTAACAGTATAATTATTTTTCATAGTTTTTTTAAAAGCTGAAAAATATAATAAATAAGAACTAAATAATTACAGTAAGCTAGCAGCTCTGAGCGCTTTTCTTTTAATTTTTTACGCTTCTAAATAATTTTTCAAGAATAAAATATTTAATAAAACCGTGAAATCAGAAATTAATTTACCTTTAAATTTAAGAGGAGTGACCCCAAATGAACACGAATCTAACTCTAAAACACTATTTACTTAAATTTTAATTTCTAAATTTTAGTCAATCAAAATGCCATTCAAAAACCACATAAGTTGGTATCCCTGGGAAAAACTAGTTTCATATATCACGGATCTATAACTATACAATTATTTCAAGATAGCAAACTTTAGAACAGTAAGTATCACAATAAAATATGAGAAAGATTTTATCATCTTTATTCTGATTCGTCTCATGACTAAGTGATAATGAAGTTAATATACTCGACACACAGTGAGTGATAATATAGAATTAAATTAAAAATATTGTAAACTCATTCTTAAGGCCCCCATACACGGGGCCAAAATGTTTGCGCAAACATTTTGATTGTGCATGGGAGCCTTAAGAAGGAATTTACAATATCTTGCATTTAATTCTATATTAGCACTCTCTGTGTAGAGTATATTAACTTCATTATCACTCAGGCAGGAGACAAATCGGAAAAATACATTTTGTTCGTGTATGGGGCTGTTTGATGTTTGCGTAAACATAATGTTTGACGTGTATGGCCTAAATTTGCATCAGGTTTGCGCAAACATTTACGAAAAATGTTTGATCGTGTATAGGTATTTTCAACACTTCTCTCAAAATGCGAGTACCTCTACAACACCTCTATCGGGGTGACTGACATGACATTTGCTATTGTGAGAGTACTATAATATTACCCTTTAAGCCAGTTCATTTTCGGCTGGAAACTAGACCAGAAATGCAGGATGTTTTGAAGTTTTACCATTTTTCCTTTTCTATAGTTGAGGCCCCAGCTTCTATAGCTATCAGCAGTGGCTCCAGAAAAAATATCTTTACCCACTAAGCCACTAAAGCCTTGATTCCAGATCTTTAGTTTAGGAACTCTTATCACCTTTATATAGCCCTACACTATAATATTCACTCATAACCACTGACCTATAATATAAATTTACAAGGATTTTATCTGTTTTATATTTTAGATATAAATATTTAAATACATAAACATATTTTGTTTAATATTTTTTAATTGCGGCTGTGGTCATTTGTATTTATGATCCAAGCTTCACAGTATGATTATAAATATGTATATAATGTAAATAAGGTGATAGCTCGAAGCAGAAATAACTCTTTATTTTTAGTATTCTTTTAGTCACTTAAATAACTTCTACGTGCTAAATAAAAATTAAATAAAAAAAAAAAATATATATATATGATTGATATATTTTATTATGAAAAGTTATTTCCTATATTAATATATTCATTTTGAAATTATTTATTAAGCCAAATATAGTTAAACAATCTTAAAAACTTTTCAATGCAAAGCTTATAACTTTATCAAAGAAAATAATGCTGAGAATAATTATCAATTATACCATGTATTTATATACCTATATATA
>KZ651165.1:344670-361964 GCA_001010745.2 Gerris buenoi | reverse complement strand
AGGCCCTAACATCCAGAAAAAAATCGACATAGCGTTTTGGTTCGGTTATCCACCAAAGAGATTTAATAATAGCTTTTTGTATCATATATGCAAAGGATGGTTTTTATTCACTTCCAATAGTTGTCGTAAGTTACGACAATTATTGACCAAATGGTCTCATGGGAATTTACTCATGGGAGTTTGGTTCTAGAATAATATGGTAGAGAAATAAGGTTATATAATATAAAATAAACTATTACTATTTACTGTTATCTTATTTAGACTTAGATATTTGTATTTAGACAGCATTCATTTTTTAATTAATTTAATAAGATTATGTTATATTCTATAATAATAAAAGAACTAAAATTAAGAATTGAGATGTAATTATATTAGACTGAGTTAAGCTAAATTACAGTGGGAAAATAATGGATATGTTTTATTAAAAATAGAAAAGAAAAACAATGTTTTATAAGAGATCTTGAGAAGTGATGTTTTTTTTTTTTTTTAAAAAAAGCTCAGAGATCTCAGGATAATGCTTCTCCTGTGAAGGAATAATTAATAATAGTAAAGTAGAGGAAGCTCAGAAAAGGAAGATTAATTACGAGCTGCATCTCCAGCTTGGGATACCAGACGGCTAAATCAGATGCTGGAGTATTTTCCTAAACCAAAGTTGGATATTTCCTTTGCTATCAAACCAGGCAAAATATACAGTGTTGCCACGTTTTTCTCTGATAAGGAGCTTAAACAAAGCGAAGTTTTAACTCTCCGCCAAGTCTGTAATTTACACCAGTGTTGACCTAAAAAAAAAAAAAACTCGAGTGTTAAAGACAGTAATAGAGTGATTATTATGCTTATAGTTATGTAATGTAAATTATACTTTTTAATATACCTGTTTGTAGAATAGCAACAGAATAATTGTAAAAAAAAAAAGTGTGTAAATTGTGATAAAGTGTAAGGATTTTAAGAGCTCTTGAGTCTAAAAAGTGTTGTTTTTGGTTTTTACTTTCTCATATAAAGTATTGTGATGGCGTGAAAATTCTATTTTAAGATTTTGATGGATTTAAACGTTTCAGGTCCCTGGAGTCTAAAAAAGTGGTTTTTAAATAATGTCTGTCTGTCATCTGTCGTCTGTGCAGAAGCGTGTAGCCTAAACTACTAGGCCGATTTTGACGAAATTTGGCATATATGTTAAGTCGAAATCGAGAAATGAAATTTAGCTTCAAATTTTGGGACGCTACTATGTTTTCTGGGATCTGGGGCCAAGATTGTATAAAAAAGTTAGTTTGAGTTGTCTCGGACGTTTTTTTAAAGTTTCTCATCTGTAATCCTGTAGCCTGCAGACGTTTTGAACCTAGCATTGGACCCATTTTGATAAATTTTTGACATGCATGTTCAGCAAAATTACGCATCGAAGTGAAAATTATAAATAAATGTTAGCTTTTAAATTTTGGAGAGCTGCTTCCTTAAAATCTGAAAATCAGGAGTAAAAATTTGTTTATCCTCAACAACGGTTCTGAAGATTCTGTAGAGCATTTAATAACAGAAGTATTTGCCTGTTAAATTTCTAGTTTCTAAGTTATGTACAAAAATAAATTTGTGGCTTGCTGAAATTGAACCCGAAATGTAAACAACCACAAACCTATTAAACCTAATTTTGGTTACTTCTGAATTCCTGCACAAGTCTATTTCAAATAAAATAATGATGAAAGATAAAATTGCCCACAAGGGAATTGGGAGAGGATATTAATAAATTTGTAAGTTTGAAATTATTTCAGAACAATTTTTCGTTTAAGAAGTGGAATTATAATTATTATATCGTACAAATTTTTGACCATATTTGTACATTAACCGTCAGGTACTGATAATAATTCCTCGAAAATTGAAAGAATAACATTTACCTCTTGATGTTCTGGATAAAATAATTAAATTTGATTGATAAAAATTCCCAGGTAAAGGCATTTTGGATTAACAAAAAAAAACCACACTAAATTAAAAATATATCATTTTGCTCCTCTCATTCATTATACTATAATGAAGACAATGGGGGTTTAGAGGCAAACATTTACACAACGCATTCTGCTCCCTTTCCTTACTTTTTGGCCTCACGCTTATTAAAAATAAATATTTGAACTCCTTGAGGCCTAACCCTTAACAAGTATTTAGTTTGTTTGTTCATATAAAAAAAAAGTAAACAGAGTTGAAATTCAATTATTTTTAAGAAATATCCTAACGATGACAATATAGTTAAATTATTTTTAATATAGAAATAAAAATTTATTATTTATAATCTCTTCCTCTTCTAGTAATTCCATATCCCAACATTAACACTTATGTAAAAAATAAATAGGTGCAGCTTTCCCTCGTCCAAGTAAGGTCTGATTTATCCAGTACAAGTGAATGATGTTTTTATATCCCCATCTCTATTCTTTGTCCCCTACAAACTCAATAATTTTCTTTCCCAAATCACTCTACTCGTTTAAAGTTAAAAACATTTTCTGACTTGGCAAATACACAGCACAAAGAGGCTAAAATTAGACGCAGCGTCTTATACAATTTTGTTTCCTCATGCTGCAACATTCAAATTAAAAATGAAAATGTATTATTTAAATTAGTGTTGCTAACATAAATTGGAGTTATATAACTCGAAAACTTAGTCCACACTATGACTACTCAATGTTACTTGGCTGAATTGGCGCTGGATCGATGTATCTATGTGTGTGTATATCGTATGTACAAGTGAAGCAAGCAATCCTTACTTTAGACATTTGATTTGAAAGAAGAGACTTTTCTTACTCATTTATCCACGCAACCATGCTGCTTTTTCATGAGTACTTAAGGCTAGAGTATACTTTTTCCACTTTCACTAATTCCTAGCCAATGACTTGAATTCCGTCTATGATAATTGGGGGGTCAGCAATACCGTTTGGATTAAACTTCTTTTTTTTGAAGACCTCTAGACCTATCTCTCCACTCTCCTTGATGTCGATGATTAGGTAAGATGCAATAAGTAAACGAGATAAGATGCAATAGGTAAACGAATTAGATTGTCTATAATCTTCAATCTTCCCATGGGTGAAGATTTTTATGTAAAGGCTCTTGACAGTAGGGTTCCAGTCTTGAGTGGAGGGTTCCAGACTTGAGTGGATGGTTCCAGTCTTGAGTGGAGGGTTCCAGTCCTGAGTGGAGGGTTCCAGTCCTGAGTGGATGGTTCCAGTCATGAGTGGAGGGTTCCAGACTTGAGTGGATGGTTCCAGTCTTGAGTGGAGGGTTCCAGTCTTGAGTGGATGGTTCCAGTCTTGAGTGGATGGTTCTAGTCATGAGTGGAGGGTTCCAGTCTTGAGTGGAGGGTTCCAGTCTTGTCTGGAGGGTTCCAGACTTAAGTGGAGGATTCCAGTCTTGAGTGGAGAATTCCAGTCTTGAGAGGAGGGTTCGAACGATTTATATAGAAAGGCTCTTGAATGGAGTTTTAGTTCCATTTACATTTTAGGCATGAGCTTACTTTTGTTTATTTAATAAAAAATACATTCACCTTTCCATAAAATAGGACTTATTAAAAAAAAAACTCGATAATTAATAAGTAGGCATTTACTTAGTATTACTTTGACTTAAAATTTCCTTTGGCTAAGTAGGCAATTATTTTAATTAAAACATCCATTCAAACAGCTGTCAGAGCTTAGTTTGAAATATTTGGAGCAGACTTAAGAACAGACTTGTTGAATAGTCTGGGTTTAATACCTCCATCTAAGGACGTAACCTGTAAGTCTTACCTTGTAAGCATGAACCTGAAGTAAAGCTCTGGGCCTTGTAAGCTTCAACCTTGGTTCTCATTCATAATAACCTCAAATACTCTGTTAATAAGACCTGAGCCTTATTACACTTACATTAAACCTGTTATGGTACAGAAGCTGGTGATCGTTCCAATAAACAAAAATGTTTTGCATCTTCGAATTCTAACATTCCAAGATACATCTTTTTATAGCTTGTGTCTGTCTGTCTGTCGATCCACAATTCTTGCGAACTATCATATCTTAAAAACTACTCTTCCGATTTTAATAAAATTTAGGTTGTTATAAAAAAAAAAATCTTTTATAGGTACATATTTTTATAACGACAAGGTAATATTATATTTTATGTTCCTTTTTTTTTTTTTTTNAAAAAAAAAAAAATATAAGGCTTTATTATTATTATAGTAGGTCAGAATAAGTCCATTGTTGCCCTCATATTTAAACCACCTCCGCTTAATGAATGTTGCTAAATTTATACCTTTATTTATGTAACATAGTCTGCCAATTAGTGTGGTACATAACTTCCTCGCATCCCATTTCATATTCTTTAATAATTTTATGCTTTTATAACCAGTTATTGTCTAATTTATTTAGTTTTCCGTGAGGTATTTAGCGAGAGAACCCCCTCAGATTTTTAACTCATTCCTGGGTTTAAATTGATATTTAATTTTATAAATAAATATACTTTCATCCTAATTAGAAGCCCATTCTCCAAGTATTAACTTCCTAAATTCAGGAGATCAGTCTGGGCTCGATTCCCCCCTTTTGCTTGCGAGCTTAAGAAAACGTATAAAAGCTAACTAAAGTTCTTCCAAAATCGGCAGGCTCTTTTTAGGTTTCTGTACAAAGTAAAAAAAGAAACCTTATATAACGGCTTTGTCTGTCTGTCTGTCCGTCCGTTGGCTTGTTTCAATTCATAAACTACTATAGCTGGAAACATGAAATTTGGCACACAGGTACATCTCGACATTTTAGACAGCTGGTCAAATTTTGGAGTTTTAAACTTAATATTTCCAAGATGGCGGCCCGGCCAATATGGCGGGAGACTAAAAAAAAGTTTTTAGTTACCATGGCATGTTATACATAAATTTAAAGGTCTTGAAGTGTAGAAAAAGAATATGCAATTGTTAAAATAACACACGTAGTACTTTCAAGATGGCGGCCAATATGGTGGGCGACTTTCTAGTAGGCGAAGTTTCTAGTTACTATGGCATGATATACATCAATTGTAAGGTCTTGAAGTGTAGTAAAAGAATATATAACAATTACACCTGATAATTTTAACTAAGTCGTACAGAAATCAGCGATTATAGCCTCACGTACTTACGTGAAGCGCGCCTTACTTGTTTATACATTAGTAAGTTTTAACGGCTAGTGTCTCTTCATAGGCACTGATGATGGCTTTATAAAATCCGAAAGCTACCACTATCTAGATTAAACATCGCCGATTGGAAAACCTTTATGCAAACGTTCCTCATGTCATAAAATAAACCTAACTTAAAAATTTCAAGGTTTTAGTAGGTACAATTAGTTCCATAGACAACATCAGGTTTCTAATATAAATGACCGCCATCTTAAATCAAGATGGTGGATCGTAAAAATATTTTCTAGCAATTACCATGGCTAAAGGGCCAGTGGTTTCAGAGGTATCGTGATAAGACAGTGAGTGAGTGTTATGTGGATTTTTTATATATAGATATCTACTCTTTAGTAACATTACTAAAGAGTACATACTTACCAGTACATAACTTAAGTACATACTTCCAGTCTAAAAATAGTCTAGAAGCTTTAAGATGTTAATGAGCAGAACATGAATAGCCTCTTCTCACCTCTCTTTGCCATTTCCAAAGCTTTGTCTCAAGATAACAAGTAGAATTCATTCAATTTACAGCTGTTAAGAAATTGAATATTTATTAGTAAGATTTGTAAATAGCACTGGAATTTAAATTTTAATTCCCAATTGATTTTTGGAAGTAAAAGGAAATGGTTAAGAAAGTGTGAGACGAAGATTAATACGATCTTTAAGATACACAAAAGACTAAGACTCAGTAAGATGAATAGCGTTGAAAGCTGGTAAAACAACGTAAATCCTTAAGTCTCGTGCCCTTTCGAAGTAAAGGGTTGCCTAGGACAAGGGATAAGGGTTCCTAGGGGTTATTCCATCAAGGACCGTTAGTCAAGTTGTTAGTAACTCCTCAAACTTACCTCCTTTTCAGACTAAGTACTTTGAGCCCTCGGTAAGGAGCAACAACGTGTTACCGTTCCATACACATCGATCATTCTAACTCAACTGTAATTGGTTAAATCTATTTCCAACTAGTACTCCACTATCATGTAACTAATGACAATGTAATTATCCTCTAATATCCTAAGTATATTTAAATTTTACCGCCTCAAATTCTTCATTGCAGGATTTTTTTAAAAAAATAATTATGAAATGACCCATATTTTCAATTAATAATAATACATGTATCCCAGTTTTAAACTTGATAGCATAGGAAGGTTAAGGTTAAGAGCTAAACAAAGAAATGCTGAATTAACACGAGATGTAACCTACAGTTAGATTACACTCATCACTCATCCCTGGCATGATCAACCGAGGGTATGGACAGAACCCAACTTAGGACTACCATAAGGCGAGGCGCACACAGGTCTTTTTGCCCGCAGACAGTTTTGTCACTACCTCAAAGGCTTATACAGTATGTGGGAGTGCGTAAATCGAGACAACGGCAGATGTAAGACAAAAGAGTCTTCCAGCCTAGGAGAACCCTGACACATTTCTGTCTACATACTGTAATGCACAAATTACAGGAAATTTCCACGAGATCCATGTCGCCGAGTAAAAGATATGTGGCTGCCTTGCCCCAAGTGTGCAAGGCTGTAGCAACACAAAGGAGAAAAGGCGGATACAAAGAAGAAAGTTCGGAAACAGTCAGCAGACTGTTTTGTCTCCAGTGTACGCCCGGTCTAAGGGTGGAGAGGTAGGATGAAGATGCCAGTGCAACTCTACATGTTAATACAGCTGAATTCATTTTATGGAAGAACAGAGGCAGAATAACCAAACAATAGAGGATGTATGGACTTTATTTTACTCATAATATGACACTTACATTATTATTGTAAATACTTAAATAAATGCATTAAAATTTCTCAATCTGCTGTGTGAACCATGACAAAGAAAAGAACAAATAATCAATGAAAAAGAGATGATCCTATAAGCTACCCAGACCTCCTCATCAAATATATTATAAAACAATAATTCTCATCAAATATAATGCGAACGAACAAACAAAGAGAACGGATGTTGAAGAGGGTATATTACATATTAGCTGATCTTAGATCTGTCGTTCCCCCACTAACGTGCAAACTCCATCTGCCGACACTGTCCGCTCGTGTAAGGGACAAATCCCCAGATTTTTCATTTAGTCCGCAGACCCACGTCTGTCCAGCATGTTCGACAGACTAGAGCAATAAACGACAGACAGATATCTTAGTACTTTCGACTGTGTCTCACTGTGTACGAGTGTGCGGTCAATTCTATACTTCAATTATTGTTATAATAATTATTATATCTATCTATAACTATAAATATGTATGTATGTCTGCCTGTCTGTTTGTCTGTGATTATTGGCTACTCTGACTGTAAAGGTCGGGCAACCATGTAACTACATAGTTACCTCATGGCACAGAAATTGAGTAGTACTGTAGAAGAAGAGACCAAATGCTACAGCTTTAAGGGCTAGAGGATATATTCTAAGAAATATGGATAAATGTATTTATGCTAATAAATAATGAAAGATATTAGTTTAATCACCAGCAGTAAGGTAAAAGAGTAATTTTAAGTCGGTTTTATATTGTATATTTATTCGAGATTCAAAGTTTTTTATTTTATTTATTTTGTATTTAAACAGTGGCTAGAAATGTTAAAAAGTTAGGACTTAAATAAATGTCGGTTTTGCAAGCTTTTAATTTACTTCAGCAATAAATTAACTTAGAAACTCTTATTTATAATGAATTTGGAAATATCACCAAGATTAAAATTCAAGCGGAGTTGAAAAGGTTATTTGATCTGTAGAAGTTGTGTAGGCTTGGGATTTAGTCGTAGGAATCCTATTGAGTTTGCTTTCTCGTTTAAATTAGGCTATAAATTAATCAATTTGTGATTGATTTAGAGTTGGTTTCGAATTGTAAGAATTAATTGCTTCGGTTCGATTAATGTGAATAGTGACTACTTTATAACTTAGGATAGCAGATTGGAATGTAGGGTTGTTGTTTTTTTATTTTTTTGCAATTTAGGATTTGGGTTGTTCAGTGAGAATGTACAGAGTCTGTGACCTCCTTTTATAATTTTGTTTGAAGTTTTAATCTGTATAATTTTATTCCCCGTGTCCCAGTTACCTTTGATGCCAATTTTAAAAAAAATGTGGCTTATCTTTGTTTAAAAAATAGTCATTTACGATGTTATTCCTCTACGAATTTACATATCCGTAATCCAAAACAACAAAAGAAATCTTACATCATTTAACTTCATCAAGAGGTTTTAAAACTTAAACAGAGTTAGTAATAAAATAGATTATAAATTAAATATTAAATCATGTTAGGTAAAAAATGTTATGTTTAGACTTCTATTGTCTAGTCAGAAAGTTAGATTTAGTTTTTATAGTCAAGTCAAGCTGTGTTAGATTTAGTCTTTATAGTCAAGTCAAGCAGTGTTAGATTTAGTCTTTATAGTCAAGTCAAGCAGTGTTAGATTTAGTCTTTATAGTCAAGTCAAGCAGTGTTAGATTTAGTCTTTATAGTCAAGTCAAGCAGTGTTAGATTTAGTCTTTATAGTCAAGTCAAGCAGTGTTAGATTTAGTCTTTATAGTCAAGTCAAGCAGTGTTAGATTTAGTCTTTATAGTCAAGTCAAGCAGTGTTAGATTTAGTCTTTATAGTCAAGTCAAGCAGTGTTAGATTTAGTCTTTATAGTCAAGTCAAGCAGTGTTAGATTTAGTCTTTATAGTCAAGTCAAGCAGTGTTAGATTTAGTCTTTATAGTCAAGTCAAGCAGTGTTAGATTTAGTCTTTATAGTCAAGTCAAGCAGTGTTAGATTTAGTCTTTATAGTCAAGTCAAGCAGTGTTAGATTTAGTCTTTATAGTCAAGTCAAGCAGTGTTAGATTTAGTCTTTATAGTCAAGTCAAGCAGTGTTAGATTTAGTCTTTATAGTCAAGTCAAGCAGTGTTAGATTTAGTCTTTATAGTCAAGTCAAGCAGTGTTAGATTTAGTCTTTATAGTCAAGTCAAGCAGTGTTAGATTTAGTCTTTATAGTCAAGTCAAGCAGTGTTAGATTTAGTCTTTATAGTCAAGTCAAGCAGTGTTAGATTTAGTCTTTATAGTCAAGTCAAGCAGTGTTAGATTTAGTCTTTATAGTCAAGTCAAGCAGTGTTAGATTTAGTCTTTATAGTCAAGTCAAGCAGTGTTAGATTTAGTCTTTATAGTCAAGTCAAGCAGTGTTAGATTTAGTCTTTATAGTCAAGTCAAGCAGTGTTAGATTTAGTCTTTATAGTCAAGTCAAGCAGTGTTAGATTTAGTCTTTATAGTCAAGTCAAGCAGTGTTAGATTTAGTCTTTATAGTCAAGTCAAGCAGTGTTAGATTTAGTCTTTATAGTCAAGTCAAGCAGTGTTAGATTTAGTCTTTATAGTCAAGTCAAGCAGTGTTAGATTTAGTCTTTATAGTCAAGTCAAGCAGTGTTAGATTTAGTCTTTATAGTCAAGTCAAGCAGTGTTAGATTTAGTCTTTATAGTCAAGTCAAGCAGTGTTAGATTTAGTCTTTATAGTCAAGTCAAGCAGTGTTAGATTTAGTCTTTATAGTCAAGTCAAGCAGTGTTAGATTTAGTCTTTATAGTCAAGTCAAGCAGTGTTAGATTTAGTCTTTATAGTCAAGTCAAGCAGTGTTAGATTTAGTCTTTATAGTCAAGTCAAGCAGTGTTAGATTTAGTCTTTATAGTCAAGTCAAGCAGTGTTAGATTTAGTCTTTATAGTCAAGTCAAGCAGTGTTAGATTTAGTCTTTATAGTCAAGTCAAGCAGTGTTAGATTTAGTCTTTATAGTCAAGTCAAGCAGTGTTAGATTTAGTCTTTATAGTCAAGTCAAGCAGTGTTAGATTTAGTCTTTATAGTCAAGTCAAGCAGTGTTAGATTTAGTCTTTATAGTCAAGTCAAGCAGTGTTAGATTTAGTCTTTATAGTCAAGTCAAGCAGTGTTAGATTTAGTCTTTATAGTCAAGTCAAGCAGTGTTAGATTTAGTCTTTATAGTCAAGTCAAGCAGTGTTAGATTTAGTCTTTATAGTCAAGTCAAGCAGTGTTAGATTTAGNAAAAAATCCTTTATATACGTCGATTGTAATGACTTCAAGGATAATTCCTGCTAAATTCGAACAAGCATTCCTTCAAACTTTGAAAAAATTACTTTTAATTCGATGAAATCAAATTTAGTTTTGGCTTTCCAAATAGTCGGAGAGTTGGTTACATTTGGTTTACAAAATTAGGAGACAGATTAACCAACAAAATTACTAACATCAATAAATAGTAATTAATTAATTAACTATTAACTGATTATGGTATGGTCGTCAGAAATAGAATAATCTGTGCAAGTTTCAGCATGCTAGGTTCATCAGGAGTTAAGGCAATTTAGAAAAATAAGATAAAACGCAAAAAGATTTACAATATAACAAATATTCTTAACTATTATGAAGTATACATACATATTCTTGTCGGCGAAAGTACCTGGGTTGCCAGTACCTAGGCAAGACCGAAGAAAAAGTTAAAACATAGACTTCGCTTCGCTCGGTCAATTATTTTTCTATTTTAGTATTCTATTGTCATCAATTCCACTTGCGCACATATTCTTCGTTAGATTTAGTCTTTATAGTCAAGTCAAGGAGTATTAGTTTTTACTTTTATAGTCCATTCAGAGAGAGTTAGGTTTTACATTTGTATGAATAAAATTCAATAATCAATTATAAATAAAATTAATCCTTTTTTAGATATGGAAAAGATTGATACCATAAATATACTACAGAGGTTAAATAAAATTTCATCTTATATAATGTTTTCAAATAAAAGAATGTTTTTAACTTTATAATCGGCATGTTCGAAGTTAATTAAACTACTTAACACTAACTATAGGTTTTAAAAATGAAATTGCTTAAAAATCAACTCACTCAAATTTACGTAACTTCAATGCCCAATAAAAATTCTGCGTACGAATTTTTCAAAAAAGAATTAATAATAATAGAATAAAATAAAAGGGTAAAAATAAAGACTGAAATTTATCCGGCCCAAAGGACCAAAAATAATTTATAGCTTTGAACTAGTAATAAGGGAACTGTAACTGCGATTACTGGTAGGCGGTTTCTGGTGGACTGTAAAGATAGGGAATAAGTTTTAAAATATCAAAAAATTCATATGCAATAATGAGCTAAAATAAAATAAATCTAGGAGATATTAGAAAATAGTAGTTGGACTCTCCTGGGTTAGGTGATGGTGAAGAACCTGGTCATGTCCATGGGCAAATAAATGAAAAGAAACTTGGCAATAAATAAGTGAATCATAAAAAGAAACAATAGAAATGAAAAAGAAGTGGAAAGGAAAAAAGCAGGTAAACCATGACTAAAAAGACTGGACTAGAGACATGTGTAAATAGATGTCTTCCGTTCTTTTTCTAGCGCCCCCAGCTGATTTTCTTGAAACAAAATGTTGGCTACTTTAACTCGATATGTCAGGGCAGCCTCCAGTTGAAGCCAAATACATAGCCTAGTATCTACTTGGTTCCATAATAAATATATAATATAGTAATTGGATAATACAAATGTAAAATAATAAATACTAATCTACTAAATTACTTCGTACTCTAGGGTGCACACAGTACAAAATTACTAATGCAATGAAACATATTCTCTGTATGATTTGAAGTACACATGTATGACCTTTAGTCTAATTATAATTACCGATGAGTTCATTCCAGACGTGGTATTGACAGGTGTCACTGGTGTGTAATACATAGGGTGTTTATATTGTGCAGTGTCATCTTAGCCTTTGACATGCATATAACCCTTATTTAGACTCCACAAACCTAAAAGATAGTTTCATAATGTACCAAATTGAGGAAGATATAGATGCAAGTATATGTAATTATTTAAAGCCAGCTTCGTTGGGTTGAGGCAAAATAAAAAAATACCTACATTTGGATTTACAAAAAGTAATCAAGTGAAAAATACATTTTTATATCCAAGTTTGCTTGTAAAAATTTAGTAAATATTTTTAATAATTTACGATAAATCTTCATTTGAAGACATGCAGGAGAAATGATCAAGAATGACTTTTTGCCGAAAAGTGAAATTTTTTGGTCACTTCACGTATCGTCAAGTCGATCCTGGGACATACTGTATGTATATATTTATATNTCTCTAGATATAAGTTTGATAATATTCAGTGAAAATTAATACTTCTAAAAGAATTTACCTAATTAATAATTTATTATTTTATTTTAAAATGTAGTTTGACTAGAAGAGGTCACGTCTGAGTTTTAATATAAAATTATAAAGTTTTAATACATAATTATGAAGTGGCTCCACAAAATCTCGGTTAAAACAACTAATTATTTTTTTTAATGTATTCATTTATTAGTATAGGTAGGGTAATTAATTTAACGGTGTTGAGAAATTACTCATTAATAATATAGGTTTTTTTAAGCTTCAAACTTTGTTTAAACACTAATTATAATATCAGTCTTAATCACGGCAAGCTTAGATTGCCAGGGGAATACGTTTTATATGATTATTATTTTTAAGAAGAGCTTTTTAATGATCTCTACGGCCATCTAAATCTGTCAAGCCTCCAGATTTTGGAAGTTGTGAAGGTGCACTGAATTGTTTTTAATCAAACACTGCAGAACATTTTTTCCTATAACAAAAACAAAATCCATGTACTTTAAAAGTTTCATGATTTTACATTTTATGTTTTTAAGTTATAGAGGGTGATTAGATTGGACAGATTAAGTTATAGAGGGTGATTAGATTGGACAGATTTAAGGGAGGAGGGGCTTTATATCAGAAATTACGAACCCTAAAAAATAATCTGCTAATGTTATGATTTAAACAAAAGCAAAAAACGTTGTGAGGATCGCTCTTGACCGAATTCAAACATAAAGTTGAATTAAGCGAGTGCTATTTTGACTTTTATTGGTTGTAAGAGGGACACATTCATACATTCATTATACTAGAAATGTAAAGGGGACGAAAAAATAGCCAACTATTTGCCCAATTCAACTCTAATAAATATAGTCTTATATTAGACCATGATATGAATGCGAGGCTATCCAAACTATGCGTTTTCTTTCAGTTAAGAGTTATTAGATAGGAGAGAAAAAATTAAAACGAGGTAGCACTATCATAAACTATAGTTTTAAACAAATCTAATAGAATAACTTTGCACTTAGTTTCTAGAGTAATAAATGATCGATAAAATTATTACTAGGGAGATAATTCTCAAAAGATATTAATGGATGTGGAACTCTGCTAGACATTGAATAATCTAAGTTTAAAATGTATATGATAATGTTGACTAACAAAAGTGAAAGTTCATATGAAATATGAGATTAATGGACTCTGGGAAATGATCTAGTCTTATCTTATATGATGTAGGTTATCTCTAAAGGAAAATTAATATAGTTTTTTTTATATTTTATGTTCTAATTATGATAAGGATTTTGTATTTTATATCTATTCAACTTTTAGGGATCCTGGGGACCAAAAAAAAGCTTTTGAAATAAAGTCAAAATTGGCATTCAAACTTGGCATACACATATTAGGAAAACTTTTATGTGAAGAGTGAAGAGATATCTAAATACGTGTTTTGGCTCTAAAATAAGAGGCACAGTAAAAAGTCTGCCTATTATTATATGACCTACTAAATTTACCTACCCAGTAAGACTGGCATAGTTTTTACGATTATGTCGATTCTCAAAAATAAGCCACTAGACCCAGAGACACCCTAATGTATTAACGGTTTTAAGTCTTGGAATTTTTGAATTCGAAGACATTCTTTTTCTTTAGGACGATCACAATGCTTCCGTTACCTTCGCAAACTCGGAAATAATAAAGTAAATATATAATGTGAAGTATNTATACATATTATAGGAATTCAGTGATTACATGCTAAAATAAAGGGGGTTTATTGTCCTCGACTGTATTTTTCTCAAGTATGTGATGGTGACTCATCATAAAAGAGGTATGACAATAACTAAAGTTATTGAAATACTAAATTATTTCAAAACCTATTTGCGCAAAATGATTGTATTCATAACAATTTACTGCTTTCGGCTGCTCTAATGCAGCCTTCTTCAGATAACCTAATGGTTATAAAATGACTGGACTTTTTAAGTTCTTAAAGTAAACCAATTTAATGATGTGTGTGTTCTCTCGGCCATTTCCATTCCGTGTGCATTTTTCGTTTGATCACTTAATGGATATTCGGTTAAATGGAAGCACTGGGTCCCAGTAGCTCATTGCTTTTACGTTAGCTTTTTACGCAGGAGATTCCTCATTAGGAAAAGGGGGCCTCCCACTCGAAGTCCATCCAGCAAATGAGTTATTTATGTAAAATGTTGACTAACTAGTAGCGTATGTCCATAATAATGTTTATTTAGCTGATAAAGGGCACTTACACCATTACATGCATCAATAGTTTTATACCGCGTATACCTTACAGATCTCGATGTTAGTTAGTTTGATGCATGCAGCTTACAGCTGTTTCATTTAACTAAATCGAGATGAAAATTGACTGAATAAATTTATTACGACAATGTAAAGTAAGGTTTTATAATATAATCACAAATCCACTACTTATTAGTAAATTACGCGTGTTTTTGCATGCGAGCGTGGAGTTCGCACCCGAGTGACAGCGAGGGTAGTAAAACCACACGATCAAAGACAAACTGCAGTTTTTCGCTCGAGTTGCATACCGTAATTTACCCACGATTGTTGGATTTAATAATAAATACAGAATTTATTATTATTAAAAAGTTTATTTTTTAATAAACTTTCTGTATGTATGTTCGTATTTCTCTTTTGATACAGATGTAATATTATTTATTAAATATTATTTCTTTGTTTATGGTTAATATCACATATTTAAAACGATTATAATGAAGCAGTCCTATAAAAGACTCTATTATACTAATAATATTAAAGCAGTATGTTGTCCAGAGCATGTTTTTTTCATAATTCTTCAAACGTTGTTTTTTTATAAAAATTCATTAGTTGTATATTTTGTGCCGAATTCATTATGTCAGGACGCGTATTATTCTCCTCATTTTCTTAATAATCACTTATATCGCTCATCGTTTGGTTAAGGTGAAGAATTCCTCTGTTTCCGCCCTAAGGCGGAAAAAAAACTCTTCTTTTTTTCGTCCAAGAGCAAATTAATTAAATTAAATCGAATAATAAAATGATGACAATATAAAACTACTCTATAGAAATAGGATAAAACATTTTGCTAACATTAGCTTGAAGTTTATGTGTAGCAGTTTCAAAAATCACCGTTTTTTTCCAATTTATCTATAAACATGCATACTAACGGATTATATGCTGCAAATATGTACTATCATATTTCTCACATTATAAGTACATTAAGCTTTTTTCAATGTCAGTTTCCCATTTCCTCTTCATCCTATCAACTCTATCATCCATCATTTTCTCTCATATTTTACTACTAACCGCATTGTGTACAAATATCCTAGCAATTTGTCTTAGTCTGTTTTTATATATTTTTATCAAGCCACCGGAATATATTATTTATTCATCAGATAGGATTAATAATGGAATCAATCAATTATAGCAGAAGCATGATCCTTTTTTTAACACCCTTTAAATTTATATATTTTTTTAATTTATTATGGTTATAAAACTTAATTTTTTTTCTGCATCTTCCTTATTATAAGGCCATCTCTGGGGTACTCCATTAGGTTTTTTGGTGGTTTACGATTAATAGTAGAACAATAGTAAGGCCTCTATGCCTTAACTATATTACTCCAATCCTTTTTTAGAATTTTTTGATTACTCACTGTTTGAAACGATATAGGAGCTGTTATACATATTATAGGAATTCAGTGATTACATGCTAAAATAAAGGGGGTTTATTGTCCTCGACTGTATTTTTCTCAAGTATGTGATGGTGACTCATCATAAAAGAGGTATGACAATAACTAAAGTTATTGAAATACTAAATTATTTCAAAACCTATTTGCGCAAAATGATTGTATTCATAACAATTTACTGCTTTCGGCTGCTCTAATGCAGCCTTCTTCAGATAACCTAATGGTTATAAAGTGACTGGACTTTTTAAGTTCTTAAAGTAAACCAATTTAATGATGTGTGTGTTCTCTCGGCCATTTCCATTCCGTGTGCATTTTTCGTTTGATCACTTAATGGATATTCGGTTAAATGGAAGCACTGGGTCCCAGTAGCTCATTGCTTTTACGTTAGCTTTTTACGCAGGAGATTCCTCATTAGGAAAAGGGGGCCTCCCACTCGAAGTCCATCCAGCAAATGAGTTATTTATGTAAAATGTTGACTAACTAGTAGCGTATGTCCATAATAATGTTTATTTAGCTGATAAAGGGCACTTACACCATTACATGCATCAATAGTTTTATACCGCGTATACCTTACAGATCTCGATGTTAGTTAGTTTGATGCATGCAGCTTACAGCTGTTTCATTTAACTAAATCGAGATGAAAATTGACTGAATAAATTTATTACGACAATGTAAAGTAAGGTTTTATAATATAATCACAAATCCACTACTTATTAGTAAATTACGCGTGTTTTTGCATGCGAGCGTGGAGTTCGCACCCGAGTGACAGAGAGGGTAGTAAAACCACACGATCAAAGACAAACTGCAGTTTTTCGCTCGAGTTGCATACCGTAATTTACCCACGATTGTTGGATTTAATAATAAATACAGAATTTATTATTATTAAAAAGTTTATTTTTTAATAAACTTTCTGTATGTATGTTCGTATTTCTCTTTTGATACAGATGTAATATTATTTATTAAATATTATTTCTTTGTTTATGGTTAATATCACATATTTAAAACGATTATAATGAAGCAGTCCTATAAAAGACTCTATTATACTAATAATATTAAAGCAGTATGTTGTCCAGAGCATGTTTTTTTCATAATTCTTCAAACGTTGTTTTTTTATAAAAATTCATTAGTTGTATATTTTGTGCCGAATTCATTATGTCAGGACGCGTATTATTCTCCTCATTTTCTTAATAATCACTTATATCGCTCATCGTTTGGTTAAGGTGAAGAATTCCTCTGTTTCCGCCCTAAGGCGGAAAAAAAACTCTTCTTTTTTTCGTCCAAGAGCAAATTAATTAAATTAAATCGAATAATAAAATGATGAAACAATTATGATAAAATAAATTGGGTGATCAGAATGAGGAATAAAAAAGTAAGTTGAAAGTATGAGGAATT
>KZ651165.1:284321-315362 GCA_001010745.2 Gerris buenoi | reverse complement strand
TTTTGCACGCTATCTCCTGGACTATAAGAGGAAAAATGCCAAAAATCTGGAAAATATTTCTGGAAATTCTATACCGGGAAACGTTTGTTTTCTAAGATATTGAACAACAATCATTTTTAATTAATTCTTAATGTTATAACATTTCTAATGGTTGCCAGATAGCAAAACATAATTAAAATATTTGTGTGCCACTATACTCCCGGCTTCCCGGCTGTACAAACAATTATGTATTACCTTATGCCTTAGTTAATGAATGCACTTAATTAATAATTTCTATACCCCCGCTCCTATGATGAAAATTTGCAAACATCCAAAATTAGTAATTACTTCCATCTACTGATGAAAAAATTTTAAAATTAAACTTTCCGGGAAAAGCAGCGGTATTTTCTTTCTGTATACAATGTATTATAATAATAATTATACAGGGTGGGGCGAAACAATCAGTGCATTTTGAAGGGCTATTAAAAAAAAACGGCGCAACTTAAAAAAATTCAGTTTGTTTTATTTGGTTCAGCAGTACATCCCATTTGTTTACTCAAGTTTTGAAATGATCTTTTTCAAAAGATCTGAAGATCAGATCAGATGATCTTGATCTGAAGATCAGATCAGATGATCTTGATCTGAAGATCAGATCAGATGATCTTGATCTGAAGATCAGATCAAGATATATCATATCATATCACTGATGGAGGCGATTCCTGAAGCTTTCAGCCGCCTTCGGGCACATCGACGGGAATCGCAGCAATTTCCTCTCTAATTCAAGTCTTCAGTTCTTCCAAAGTGTGAGGACGATGTTTAACACCTTTTCCTTGAGGTAGCCCCACATGAAAGAATCTCGTGGGCCACCCTCAGAGAGACGAGGCGCGCATTGTCGACATCGAAATGTTCGCTGTGGGGCCGTAGCCCCATCTTGTTGGAACCAAATATCCCCCAAATCTTGTTCTTCAGCCAGCTTTTCCAATGCTGGCTCAAAAAATGTTTCCAGCATGGAAACATTTTTTGAATGTTTTATTTGCATGGAAACATTTTTTGAATGTTTTATTTGCATGGAAACATTTTTTTGGATGTTTCCAGCATGGAAACATCCTCCTCAATAAAATACGGCCCAATCACCCAAAATTTCGAAATGACACATCATACAGTAACGGTAGTGGAGAGGTCTCTCTTGATCTTGTCGTGGATTACTGTCAGACCAATTGCGAAAATGCTGTTTGTCACAGAGATGGAAGTGGGCTTCGTCACTAGAGAAAAAAATTGACCTGGGTGGGATATGGTTTATCATTTCTTGGGCTCGATTCACTCGGTTTTGTAAGTCGAACGACTGAAAATGGGGTGAGTGAGCGGACACAATGAGACCCCTCCCAGGTTCCTATCCCTACTACAAGGGAAGAAGTCACCCCTCCAAACTGCACTGTTTATTTCGCCCTACCCGTTATGCTTAATTATTATTGTAAGTTTGAAGTTTAAAAAATTTATAAGTTGTAAGTTTCGTCCGCTCTCCAGCCTTCTTCGAATTAAATCAAATGTATTACTATATTTTTCTTCAAGATTGGATTAATTTTCACCCTCTGGATCCAAGGTGGATAATATACCTTCTCAATCTAAATAAAATAATGATTTTTATCCCTCTAACAAATACCTGTAGTTCAGGGTGATTGGCGATATATGTACAAAAATAAATAGGTCGGTTCTAAACATCATTGGCTTCAAAAAACGTCATATAAACCATGGGTCTATTCTCAACCATTTTCCCACAAAGTCAAATTTTATGATTTTTTTTTAGATCGCATACCTTTGCTCATAAAAACACGTATTGCTCTAAAAGTATAAAAAGTAGAACAATATTTTTGGGTTCGTTGTAAAGCTGACAAAATTTCCTACAAGAAAAGTGTATAATTTTCATAACTTCATCATACATGACGAAAATTTGAATACCCCCAGGGAAAAGGGGGGTCCGGGGGGCCTCCCCCGCGAAATTTTTTTGAAATTTTAACGGCAGTAAAACATATTTTAAGCAATTCTGGCTCTAAATGTTAAAGTTATTTTTCAGTAGTTTTTGCTACTAGAAAGTACTATTTAACACTTATAAAAAAGGAACACTGAAGTACTATTTAAAAAATCGGTCAGAGACAACTCAGACAAACTTTCTCATATATGTGCATTTAATTACTATTGGAAATTTTATCAAAAATATCATAAAAATAACTTCCCCCGGGCGGGGAATCGAACCCGGGCTCTCTCCATCCGCGTTTTAAGCTATTTTCTCAGGAACTATATTTTTCCCGGGATTTTTTTTTAATAATATAGATAGATTATATAACTTCCTAATTTTGATAACTCAAGTAGGAATTGGAGCCATTTATGTAGTTTGGTTTTTTGTTCTTAAAAAGGGGGAACTTTGCAACTTGGTTTTGTTTCTTGTGAAAAACTTTTGTATTCGGTCTTGTTCGTTCTTGATTGTTGTAAATAATAAGTTCTAGCAGTTTTACTACACCATTTCAACTTTATTCCACCTAGGTGACATTCTTAAACAAGAAAGAAGTTTATCAGAAGTTTCTAGGTCTTAATTTTTATAAACATTTTCTTTTGCTAAGTGATTTAAGCGGAAGAAAAGCTGTAAGTTTGTTGTATCTGTTATATGAGCTCAGTAGCCTAGGAGTTTATCCTAAGTTGAAAATTCTATCCGAGTCAGTTTTAATTGCTTTAAAAAGCCTCCCGACCCTGAGTAAACTTCGCTTCTAGAACTTGCTTTGTAAAACTCGGCACAACTTTACCTCCTTCTTGTTGTACTAAGTCGCAACATGACTTAGTAGTGACGGCCTATATCTAATGAATATTATAACATATTTTCTTTTCCGCTCTACTAATTTTCTTTAAACTTTACACATTTTTCCATTAGTCGGAAAAAGTAAATTTACTGATCGCGNGGGTATCATTTTAAAGGTATTGAATTTGGTTCACAAAAATATATCGTGTCTCCAAAATGGCGGCCATTTTACCTCCCTAAAAATTAAACCAAACCTATGCGTCTCTGTGGTCCAATGATATTTCCGGGAGTTGATATAAAAAAGTCAATTTTTGAAAATTTTAGGGGTGCGTAACTAGGGGGCCCCAAAATTTTTGTGATATAAAAAATAGAAGTTTTAAAGGTATTGAAATATTATTCACAAACATATATTGTGTTTTCAAAAAAGCGGTAATTTTACCCCCCAAAAAATTAAAACAAAACTCAAAAAAAAATGTCCCCCCCCCCGCTAGCCCAATAGGACAGGTCCTAAAAATAAGGCAAAGACACAAAAATATGCGTCTCTGTGATCCAATGATTTTTCCGGGAGTTGATATAAAAAAGTTAATTTATAAAAAATTTAGGGGGCGTGACTAGGGGGCCCCAAAATTTTTGTGATTTGGGTATCAAATCTAAGTTGGGTATCATTTTAAAGGTATTGAAATTTGGTTCACATAAATATATCGTGTTTACAAAATGGCGGCCATTTTACCCCTAAAAGAATTCAATAAGCGCATACCGAAGATAGTAATGAATAATAATATATGCACATCTTGATTTTTAAAAGTGAACAATTGATATTTTTGTTTTAAAAAATACATAATAATAATAATCATTAATTCTTATGACCGAAGAAACCCTTTTAGTATCTTGCTGGCAAGTACTTGACGGGATTTTTAATTATTTACTCACCTGTAAGTCAAAAATAGCAACAAAAAACACGTCTCTTATTTACTTTAAGGGAAGTTTACTGAAATTTTGCCATATGAAAGGGTAATAATATTAATACTGATCGAAACGTTAGTAAATAAGGAAGTTTTTCCTGAAAGAAAAAACTTCCTTATTTAACAAGGCGGAAGTCCGCTTTGTTTAAGCTTGATTCTTTGACAAGTTATGGAGCCAATAAAAAATTATTTTTTTTATCATTTTCTCAAAAATAATACATATTAAAATACAATTTTCGTCATGTATGTTGAAGTTATGAAAATTATAATTACACTTTTCTTGTAGGAAATTTTGTCAGCTTTACAACGAACCCAAAAATATTGTTCTACTTTTTATACTTTTAGAGCAATAAGTGTTTTTATGAGCAAAGGTATGCGATCTAAAAAAAATCATAAAATTTGACTTTGTGGGAAAATGGTTGAGAATAGACCCATGGTTTATATGACGTTTTTTGAAGCCAATGATGTTTAGAACCGACCTATTTATTTTTGTACATATATCGCCAATCACCCTGTATACCAACATTACAATTTTAGCCCTTAATTTAGCTTTTATTACGAGCGAGATTTTATGATTGATAGACAAATAACTATACTAAAGGTTAAAGAACTTGCCTAAGTTTCACCCAAGCGTGAATTATAAAAGTATAGCAATTCATGCTATAGTAGGGCTACCGTTATATCATACTTAGTTTTAAATAATATATGTAAGTAAAAACGTTGTTTAATGTTTTCGCTGAGTAACACTACTTACAACAATATTTTATACAATGTAATTTAAATTTGCAACAGATCAATAATAATAATAAATATATTATAAATATATATTATTATAGGGGGTGAAGCCCTCTAGTAATTATTATTAATAATAACTCGCCCCCTACTCGCTTCGCTCGTCCACACCCAAAAAGCGGCCGCGGCGCGGCCGCTGTCACGTCGAGGCACTCGAAAGTGAAGCATTAAAATTAATCACATGTTTCTTTTCAATGATGGCAAAAACATACATGCTGTAAAATATCACGTTAGCTATAATAGAAAGTACTGAAAAGGACCGTTGAGAAAATTCCTGAGAAAGACTGATTCAGAGATCTTTTTTTGGAAGATGTGTGCATAGTTATGGAATGAGAATGGTGAGGTAAAGATGCGTGAGTATAGTGTAGCACAGCGGCTGAGGTATAGTGGGGAATGCGCACTCCTATCTCTTTCCTTGTCTCTCTGACATTCTGAAATATCTACTTTACACAGTTTAGTATGTCACTCTCAAGCTCCCTCTTTTCTCCCCGGACTACCCCCTTTTCTCCTATCGCGCTCTTTCACACAGGTTTTGTATAGCACTATCACTGAACTCGTTTGTTTACAAAATTTTTTTAATAATATAGATAGATTATATAACTTCCTAATTTTGATAACTCAAGTAGGAATTGGAGCCATTTATGTAGTTTGGTTTTTTGTTCTTAAAAAGGGGGAACTTTGCAACTTGGTTTTGTTTCTTGTGAAAAACTTTTGTATTCGGTCTTGTTCGTTCTTGATTGTTGTAAATAATAAGTTCTAGCAGTTTTACTACACCATTTCAACTTTATTCCACCTAGGTGACATTCTTAAACAAGAAAGAAGTTTATCAGAAGTTTCTAGGTCTTAATTTTTATAAACATTTTCTTTTGCTAAGTGATTTAAGCGGAAGAAAAGCTGTAAGTTTGTTGTATCTGTTATATGAGCTCAGTAGCCTAGGAGTTTATCCTAAGTTGAAAATTCTATCCGAGTCAGTTTTAATTGCTTTAAAAAGCCTCCCGACCCTGAGTAAACTTCGCTTCTAGAACTTGCTTTGTAAAACTCGGCACAACTTTACCTCCTTCTTGTTGTACTAAGTCGCAACATGACTTAGTAGTGACGGCCTATATCTAATGAATATTATAACATATTTTCTTTTCCGCTCTACTAATTTTCTTTAAACTTTACACATTTTTCCATTAGTCGGAAAAAGTAAATTTACTGATCGCGTTAATCTAAAGTTCTTTTAATGTCAGTTAAAGTTTTATAAACTCCTCATTGATTACTATTACTTACTTATTTATACCATTTCTTTGTAAGTTTTTACTTTCTCATTTACTTTGTAAATTACGAGAGAAAGTTATAGCGAGAAAATTTGATTTTGATTGTTTTACATATTATTATGGTCCCCTGAGTGCAAAATAAGTTTTTTTTCTTTTTTTAAATATACTGTGTGTCCCCGGATCGACGCATGAATGGGTGAAAAATATTTTTTTAATTAAAATTTGGGATTCAGCACTGCTTGGATAGAAAGTAATTTATTTCATAATTTAAAGGCCCCCATTCACAGTCGAACCAGTCGGCGAGCCGGTGCGTGATGTAGGTTGCGTGGACCGGCTCGCCTGTGTGTGGAGCTGAGTTCGTGGCAGGGCTCGAGGTTGGGTTGGGGTTGGAGGTTCGCCGGTAAAACAAGCGAGCCCTACAACGCACCCGACAAGCTCGTACTAAGTTGGCATGTGTGTTGTTAGCCTCCGACCGGCTCGTTACTTTTTGTGACGGTTTTTTGTTGTTACAATTGTATTGTATCTGATTTCTCTTAATTGCATTGCTTTATGTAAATTGTTTTTAGGGTATGAATGTGTATGGGCAACGGCAAGCCAGTCGGGCTCGAGGAGGGGAGGATTTAATGCACCGGCTTGCCGACTGGTTATACTGTAAATGGGCCCCTTTACGGAAAAATAGTTTATTTATTTTCTTAATAATATATTTTTTAATTTTCTAATTTATTTTTTAATTCCAAGTAATTAATTTACCTGGAATAATGCTTAGTTTTAAATAGTTATTTTATCATAACGACCTAGTTTTCCATTATTTTCTTATCGCGTATCTTTTTAAAGAAATAAATACATGTTATCAGTTAAGATTTTCTTCTATCTTTTCTGCTTTTCTCTTCTAGTTAGTACAGAGGTAACAGCTAACGAGTTTTTCTGTTATTTCTTAGGAAGTTATTTTTAATCCTCCGGTAAGGTTTTTATTTCTGTCCTAAAACTGTTAGTTTTTCTCTACTTCTATTCTATACTCTTATTACATAGAAAATGCACTTATTCCAGTTATTATTTTTCAACGAAATATGTTTAGAGTGTAGCGTTTTAAACAAAATTAAATTTTATCTTTGTATCAAAAGTATTAACTTTCTGTCATTGGTTGTACATTTAATCTTTTTTTTCTAGATATAACTATAAGATAATACAACCCAACATATTGTAACATTAAGATAATTCAATATACCTGTTACGAAGTAACTGAAAGTAAATTAACTTTGAACAAACGATTTTGTTCTTTTTTATTTTAACAAATTTCTTAAAGATAAATTCAAATAAAAAGAATTTTCCACTAATTAATATCAGTTAGTTTTCTAAGCTCCTTTACCCTATTTACCTCATGTATACTCCACTGTTCCTCCTTAGTTATCCAAGATAAAACAGTTGAGGAATCAGTCCGATATATAAGTTTTATATAATATTTTTAAAATAGAAACTCCTACACCTATAATTAACGCTAACAACTCTAAGCGTGGAATTAAATTTTTAATAGGTGTTACTCTCGCCCTTCAGGCAATTAAACTGATATTACTACCTTTGTCTCCCTTTACCCTCAAATGAGTGACTTTAGCATAAGCACCTTTGCTTGCGTTGCAAAATGTATATATTTACCCCCGTTAACTCTGAGTTTTAGCCCATCCTTCTATTTTAACTAAAACAGATAACTCCGCTAACCACTTCAGAAATTCCAATTTGGTATTTTCATCAACCTCAACATTCAACATCCCAGCTTTTTTTCTGAAATTATAATCTCTTGGAATTATAGTTTTAGGATTAACATAACTGGTGCGGTAAAACCAATAGGGTCAAAAGCTTTATGAGCTGCAGAAAGCATTAACATTTTAGAATTTACATTTAATTTTAAATTATGAAAGATACTGGATTCTAGACTATGAGTGTCTTCTAATTTATTCAATTTTAAACCAAATAATTTTGGGATGGAAGAAACAGCATCCGACTCTACAAAATTATAACTTGCCTCTCAACCTCATAATACAAAACCTCCTTCATGCAATGCTGATTTCGATTGAAAAATTCTTTATTTAAATTTACAGTTTTTACACAAACTGAGTTATCAACATAATAACTGTCTTTTAAATTTTCTAAAATTAAAATATCATTACTATTCTATTAGCCTTTAACTTATTTTAAATGATATTCGATTATAGCATATTCTAGAAGGTAAGCCCTAAAATTCATACACCAATAACGACACGAGCATGGCGATTCACTTGAAGTGTCTTTATTCCAAGAGTGTGATAATACGCCACCCAAAAAATCTTAGCGCTAAAAAATCTATCTGACTCACGTATTCTTATTACACGCTTTTAATTAGCTTGACTTGCATGTCCCCGGTGAATCTTGAACGTAAATTTGACGGACTTCCCGACTACCTAGAAAGCTGAAACTTGCACACATTATGTATTTCCGATGACAATACAATAATCAGTAATTAGTTTTACTAAATTATTAGTATTAGTCGATAAATCGCCAGATTTCTGAGAAATGTTGGCGGTCAAGTTCAAATCAATTGTAAACAAACACGACTAGTGACAGCTAAGGGAGGTTTTATTTGAATAAAATATTTAATGTTTATATTTACAAAACCATAATTATAACCTATGCAGCTGAAACCTTCCATTACATAATAATAATAATAAATCATGGCAAACAGCTCGTGGAGTGTTTAGGCCTGCCAATTGGCTTACACAAATTATGAATACGTGTATACTTTATTAAATTAAAAATGTTGATAGATTTAATTTAGTTATCTTAATTTCAACTAAGTAAGGTTAAAACTGATGACAAAGACGAAGACTAAAAAGTATAAAATAATATTATATTTTTAAAAAAAATAAAAACACGCTTTTATAAAGAATGTACTAAAAATGAGAAAATAATTACTTTTAAACAGCCACAGTACTACGAGCGATCACACTATATGGGTATGTCACTAAAAATAAAAGCGTGGGGCGCTATCAATTTTTTTTCATAATTATGAATCCAAGAATCCACACTTCATATTTTTGAGAAGTAAGACATAGGATTTAAGGAGGAATGCGTTCGTTGGGGTTTTATAAACAAAGCGCCCCACGCTTTTATTTTTAGTGACATACCCATATAGTGTGATCGCTCGTAGTACTGTGGCTGTTTAAAAGTAATTATTTTCTCATTTTTAGTACATTCTTTATAAAAGCGTATTTTTAAATTTTTTTAGAAAAGCTTTATAATATCAGATGCGACCCCCATTATTAATTATCTGAAAGGTTAAAGACAATATGGAATAAATTATAACAAATTAGGGCAATTATGTAAACATAGATTTAAAAACGGCTCCTCGTGAAGAAAAAGAAGCATTTAAAGACGGGACGAATCCTAGTCGTACTACCCTCTTTTATTACTGCCTTATAAAGGAAAATAATGTTGTGCAGAACTTGATTTTGGATCAGTGACAATTTCATCGATTATTCCCTCATTCAATCAGTTACCATTCAAAAACACTTACCTAAAACCAAATTATATCTAAATTTACAAAGTTATTGGAAGTCCAATTCAATCTTTTTTCTGCTTCTTTTTTATAGGTTGACAGTAGCAATTCTTCTTATCTTTCATGGAAGTGTTATCTCTTATTTTCCATTTTGGAAAATCACAGTCTGTGTAAAATATTCCGTTGTCATTTCCTCCTGCTCATCTTTTGTTAAATCCTCACAATACCTAATAACCACAATTGAATTATACATACGAACATGAGATTCAATATAACATTTTGACTTGTAATAATAATAACAATGGGTTTCTATGGAAACTTAAATTATTCCATATAACATACTGAAGCATTATGTTGTATATAAAAGTCGGATAACATAAGCCGAATAATATACAGTGTCTAAACTAATTTGTTTAGGATACTCTTTTGATAAATCTCCTTTAGAAGGGCCACGTGAATGTGATAAGTGATAACAATGTGGTAGACAAAGGCAAACCCAAAATGGAAAACCAAACATTTATTCATTTCAAATTTAATTTTGAAATATAATTTTTTATGTGTATTCAAATACATAAGTTAAAATGTTTAATGTTATTAGATCATAACGAATGCTAAATAAAATACACGAATGTGCTCTTAAAATTGTGTATCTTATTAAGCCAATGAGATTCAAATACACGCGAACAAATGTATTCCGGCATAAACAAGTTAAATTTTGAATGCATAAAAGCAGAGGCTAAAGCAGAGTCGGATTATAATTGAGTTTCATGTTTTACACTCCACGGCTAACTCAGGAGAATGATGTCTGCGTAACAAAAACCAGTAATTGAATAATGCAGACTTATTGGATCAATGAAGTAACAAAAAATTCAAGATGTGTATTACAAAAAGTTCAATTTATACCGATAACCAAAAGGGTAACTTCGTAACTTCATTAATTAAAGTAAAGGAAGAGTAATACAGAATTAAGTACGACAAGATAAAATATGAAGTAGTTCTACTTTATTCTAGAGCTTTGGTTTAAAGTAATATTCCAAGTTATAGATTTTGAAGGTATATTATATGAGATCTTTCGTTCTGAAAATCTGTGTATTATGAATGTTCTAAAGGCAGTATGTTTCAAAATGATTGGTTTTGACATTTACATGTCTAGGATTTGCTAGATAAAATCGAAAAGCGTTAATAAAAATCCGAAACGTTATACGTGTGTAACAGGGAGTTATAATGATCTAGGAGGTGTGCAATCCAGTATCCAGCTCTAGGGCCGTCCCCTACCGCGCTTGGTAGACACACACTTTTTTTTCAGAAACTTGTATGTGATGAAAACTAAACTCAGGAAAGTTGCTGGGATTGTGAATCAACAGATGAGTAAATGCAAGGAGAAATTGCTGAAGAAGAGCTTTAATAAATTTCAAATGGATGAATCTCATGTATTTCCAACAAATATAACGATCGGAAATGAGAGAGATGGAGAAAACAGGGCTCATTTATAATGACTGACTATATCGATATTGAGTTTGTTAACAATAGTTAGGTCCGAGATTAAGGAGTTTCTTCTCTTTAGCAATTTAACATGCTGGTTTATATTACGAATTAGGAACGATATTAGTTGTTTAATGTCGCTTTTCGTGGAATTTAACCGTGATATTATACCAAATTCGTCGAATCATGTCTATATCACAAATATTTTTTACTTCCGATCTTACCACAGGTAACGGATTATTCTCATCATCTTGATTATAAGGACAAGTGGTACACTCATTATGGGACAAAAGAAAAATAACATTCGTCAAAGTCTACTAGTTGTTTCTTTAATTTCTTGAAGAGTTCCCAATATCATTGAATTTTTATTAGCAATATTAAATATCGAAATAACAGTTCATACACCTCAGCGATACATCCCCTGATTCTTAATACATAATAAGTCTACTATGCTCAAGTTTATATTCTGGTACAAAACAAAGAACAGCAACAATTACAAAATATTTAGAAAATAGTGCTACAAAAAATAAGATTGACTTTAATTCTTTTTTTTAACAGATATGTAAAAAAAACCTTTTTTTTAGTTTATTTTCTTGTTAACGAAAAACTCAAAAATTTATAAAACAAAAAAGTCGGATGTTTTATATTATTCTACGGTAATATAAAGAACGTAGATGTTTCACAAGGTACCGACGCTGTTAAAACGTTATTAGCGTTCTGTCAAAGGCTAGGGCCCCAGGCGGAGTTGCTCTTCCGGGAGCTATAAAAGCAGCCCAGATTGATGCTACAACCCACGCCTGAGGAGTTGAGATGTCAGCCCGACGCTTTTCTTACAATTTACCAGAGAATTTCCTTTAGACATTAAAATGGCTTTTCGTAAAATGGGGGCCTTGTTAGCTAGGAGATATGAGAGATGTTTCGCAGCTTTAAGTCTATTGAGAGAATAATTGAAAATGACTCCTATTATTCTCCAAATCTCATTATCTCAACCGGGCTATTGGTAGTATACATAATATCATACTTTCCACTTTATTTAACTTTTTATTGTTGAAGGAAATTCTAAATTATCACCAAAGCAATGGGAAAATTTCCCCCATTTTCTTAATGGTAACTGGGCTGCCATGCTAAGCCAAAAAACCGTAACTGTCATTTTGGTCGAAAATAAGGTTTTGACATATTCAGGGTTTTGGGGGGTTGCTTTTGCCGTTTTTGATGGTCCCGAAGCCGTATCTTTATCCTAAATACGAGAAAACAGAGATTTTTAGTTAAGGTTTTTGTATTAAAGGACAATTTACTAAGCGAAATTGCCTTAAGTGACGAATCAGAAGGAAAAAGACCGTATCTGACGGTAGATACGGTAATTTCGCTTCTGAAATCACAGTCAATTTACGTCAACTTACACCACAGTTACGTTAAACCTGTTATATTCAGATATAAAAACACCTTATCTACAGGTGTTTTCATAAATTTGATCCCCTTAAAAATGTATTTATTAACTTAGGTAAAACTAATGTGGCTCTAAAGAGAATAATATTCTTAATTCATTGATATAAAATAATAAAAAATCGGACGAATAATAAGGGAGTTATAAGCCTTTAAACTTTGAAAACTTTAAAGTCAATTATCTCAAAACTTTTTTGTCCAAAAAAACGGTAGATACGGTTTTTTGGCTTAGCACGGCAGTGGGGTCCTTAGAAGAAACCTCTCTTCATGAATAGCTTTCTTCGGATTATCCTCAGGATACGGTGGCCAGAGAAGATACCTAAACAAGAGGTATAGAGGATAATCGGTTAGTAATCTGTCAACCCAGAAATTTGTTGTATTGGCCACTCTCTTAGAAGAGAAGAAAACTGCACAAATCGGGTCCTAAATTGGAACTCTCAGAGGTCTCGTAGACTTGGAAGGCCCAGGTAAACCTGGAAAAGGACCATTAAATGGGAGTTTCGAGTAGTTAGCAGCACATGGGACCGAACAAGGATTTCCCGGGACAGGGAATCATGGAGGAATTTTTTGCGGCCCTATGTTTCACCTGAGGATTTTAAAAGACTAGTAGCTATTCATAATGTTATTTATGCATACTACTATGTAGGTTTATTAAGAAATTTATTGAATTGGTAGTCGCTGTATACAGAATGTTATGACTCTGTGCTACTTACTTGTTCCGTACCTCTGCTACCTCTAGGTGTTGAGGAGGCACAAAGCCGACGCCATTGCAGCTTCTCTGAGACCACTGTCCTTGTGTATGTTGGCCTATGTAATGTTAGCGTAATTTTGCATATCTTAGCTCAATACCACGCTTTTTTGAACTCAGAGTCCAGGGTGTCACATAGACAGCGCATTTCAGCAGTCTACACTCGACTGCTCCTTTTTGGTGTGCGGGCCCCCAACTAGTTAAGGCATTTCATAATGATTAAATCTAAACCCTGGCATTGATATTCTACCAGCATGGAATAATGAGATATTTTTATCGATATTTGCTAAACTAGTCATCTGGTTTACATTCCTCCGTCCCTTTTAGAAATATGAACTTTTAATAGCATTCTTATATTCTCTCAATAACAACGCTACCCTAGAAGTGTAGAGAGAAACTGGTAATATTGTTCGAAACAGTTTGGCGTTTAAACATTGTTACCGGTTGGGGTGTTCCAAACTCGAATAACTGTAAATTCTTCGAGCTCACAAACAGGTTACTCTCGTACTATATACAACATTGCTGTGTAAAATATTTTATTTCAAAAACCATTTTTAACAGGCAAGTTTTAGTCTTGTGTTTTTTCAGTAAACAAAAGTTATCTGTTTAATGCCGATGTATATGTAACAAACTGTAGTTGCTGCTTGGTTTTTAAAAGTTTTTTCATTACTACATTTTTACTTCGTTTTGAGGTACAGCAGTTGTAAACCACAGTTATAAACGTGGCTCAGATCAGCAAAAAAATGTACTACGACATAATATGCTATTGAATCAAAATGGCAGATCAACACTTTCACAAAATATGTTTTTGTCATAAATGGAAGCTATCTTCTATATTTAAAGAATCTAGTGCTACTGGCTTCGGAGGTATGTCATGTCAATTTTGAATATAGCCAACACTTATTAGGCGCTAAAAAGAACCTACCTGGTGGTTCCTAGAATGAAAGTGGAATTATTTATATATTATATTGAGAAAGATAGGATTTTGGCAATATTTTCTTAATCATCAACATTATTATCCTATTAGTCGACTACATATTATTTCAAATAAACAAGTGAAATACTCTCTCCCTAATAGCTTTTAAAAGCAAAACAGTCTTTTATTAGCCAATGGTCATTTACTAAGTAAAGTTTGCAAGGTGGAAGTTGTTATCATGACTGTCAAATCCACAGTTATTAAGGGCTATACGTGACTCCTACTCCATCTCTCCAGGGCTAATAATTACAGTTTTTGGTAATTTAACACTTTGCCTACATGCACGGTCCATGCAAATATGACGGTTATTTTGGTAATTTTTTCGGATTCACTCCAGGGCTCCAAAACGTGCCATAAGGAACTTTTTTCAAAAATTCGCATTACAAAAATTTTGTAGCCATTGCAATAGCTTAATTTCCTTCGAAAATTTGCTAAAAGAAAAAGAAAATTAATAAATAAATTTAAAATATTAATATTTTAGTGTTCATTTCATTACACTTTTTTTATTAAAGCAAATTTAGTCAAGGTCATGTCCAGGCCTTCTTAATGTTTGATCTCTGGCCTTGTCTAAATCTTTCTAAAATCATTTTCCAAATCCTAGCACCATCTTAAACTTAGGTCTACCTCTCCTCCTCTTGCCCTTCTTAGAGTACGGTTCCCCATCTTTTGTCGTCTTGCCTCATCATTTGTCCGACTGACACTTCTAGGATTTCACAGTTTGGAGAACCTTGACTCCAGTTCGACTTCTTATCCCTTCTTCGCATCCTATCTTTCTTCTTCACCCCAACATGCTTCTTTTCATTACTCTTTGTGTTGTTTTTATTCTTTCCTCCATTTTCCTCGTCGTCAGTGCCCAGGTTTGTGATCCATAAACAAAACATGGAACCATACAAGCATCAAAAACCTTTCATTTTAAGTCCATTAACATGGAGCTCTTGAAAATGAACTTCATTGCCCAGTACTTCTTCCGTTTAAGAGAAATCCTTCCTGGATCGGTTTTTGAAGGATATGATCTGTCTTGGTATATAGCATCTTCAACATATTCGATTCTCCGTCCGTTTAAAAATGTTCTTTTTTGGGACCTTTAAACCGTTAAGCCTACTTCTTTTCCATCTCTGTAACATTTGCCTTTCCCAAAACAAAACAATTGATTAGTCAATTTATATTATGTAAATGTATTTTTTAATAAATGGCAGTCTTCGTTAATTTATCTTTAACCTGTTTATAATAATTCCTGAATTATTTTCTCTACACTCTACATACTTTACTGATAAAATTTATTTCAATAAATAAATAATTACTTTTTAAACATGGCTTAATTAAGTTTTTCTAAATATATGGTCCTGACATAAATGACCGTAACCCGTAACCTATATTGTTTTTAGAGGTATTCATTTTTAATTACTTAGCTTGTCAGGGACATATATTATAATTTATATTTGACCCATTTCCCGAGTACCTTGAAAGCTGAAACCACAGATTCTGTATTTCTGTATTTTTTTAGCATACAATCTTCAGTCATTATTTTACAAAATCATTTGAAATAATTAATATAAAAATTCCATTTTTGAAAACTGGTCTTATGTACAATTTTTTTTTTCTGTATTCTTCACCTTAGTTGTTTCTATGTGCAAAATTTGGAGAAGATTGAATGACGGAAAGTGGTTCAAAATTGGGGTAATAGGTGTGCGATGAAACTTACAAAGCAAAGTAATATTAGACCATTAATAAAATATCAATTTTAGGAATTCAACAACGATAAAAACATTAATAAAGTTAATAAACATAAAAGAGTGAGGCTCTATCAATTGTTTTTTGTTTGTCCATTGCGCCCCAGGCTTTTAACTTGAGATATATCATTTTACTTTTTAATAATTTTTACTGCGTTATAATATATTATTATTTAACATATGACGATGACGAAGTAGTAAATTGCTAAATCATCAATATTTTCTATACATGATACGAATTTTAAATGCCAATGAATAATGACAATGACAAAATTACTTATGTAATATCGATTTCATATGAAAATTATGAAATTATTTTATTTATTAAAATACAGAACTGATATTCTATTCAATATTCTTTCTTTTTTTATTTGTGTGTCATTATTAAATACAAAGAAAAAGAAGTACGCCAAATAAATTTGTCATGTAGCGAATGTGTGACGCTTTATTTTTCAATTTAATTTAATTATAAAACAAGTTAAATATTTATCGATTATACTGGAAGGAAACAATTGTATTGGAATGTTATTAGACGAGAAAAAAACCAATACAATATCCCTCTGTGTGATTGTAATTTGATTTTCTCTCTTTCTGGTATTTTTTTTTCTCCTCCGAGTTTCTCATCAATTTTTTCCGACTATTTTTTACCTAGGTTAAATTTGTTTTGGATAAAGAGAGAAAGAGAGAGTGGGGGATTTGAGGAAACGTAGCAGGTGGCTTATGTTTGGTATGACTTAAAAAATCCATTTTAGCTTTTTGGATATCTTGAATTATATGTTCCTATAAATTTGGCTTATTTCTTTCCCTCTCTTTCGATTTTTTGATTTACTGATATTTTAATTGTACTAAATTTATTGTGTCGTGTTCTCGTTATTGGTTATTACTTGTTTCCAGGATTAAATAAATTAATAATCAATTTGGTCAATTTACGAGAGATGCGTGGTATGTGACTTATTTAATGCGTAATTTATTTAATGAATATAATATGAAAATAAAGTAAGTAATCTAATTCGGGATAGAAAATATTAAGGAGATTTGAAATTATAGGTCCAGGAGTCATGGAAGTGAAGCTTTGAAGGTTATAAATGTAAATATTTAAGAAGGTAAGGAATGTAGCCAATAAAGAAACATTTTAAGAAGGTGTCTGATAATCTGTGAAAATATTAAAAAAATCTCCAAATAATGGAAATAAAGGACTGAAAGCACAAAAAAGGAAAAGTTAAGAAGCTAAGGATAAGGATGTAGGTAAAGAGAGCAAACTAAAGGGAAGAAATGTAAGCAATTAAAGAAAATTTTAAGAACATGACGGATAATCTGTGAAAATATTAAAAGATTGTCAAATAAAGGAAATAAAGAAATGTATGTGAAATAAATTTTAAGAAGGTAGGGATGCAGGTAAAGAAATGCAGGTGAAGGAAGTGCGTGTTAAGGAGGGTAAGGGATGTAGTGCATGTTAAGGATAATTTTTGCATTTTAAGGTAAAGAAATGTATATGAAATAAATTTTAAGAAGGTAGGGATGTAGGTAAAAAAATGTATGTGAAGGAAGTGAATGTTAAGAAGGTAAGACATGTAGGTAAAGAAATGCAGGGGAAGGAAGTGAATATTATGAAGGCAGGGATGTAAGTAAAGAAATGCAGGTGAAGGAAGTGAATGTTAAGAAGGTAGGGGATGTAGGTAAAGAAAGGCAGGGAAAGGAAGTGAATTTTAAGGAGGTAAGGGATGTAGGTAGAAAAATGCAGGGGAATGAAGTGAATGTTAAGAAGGTAGGGGATGTAGGTAGAGAAATGCAGGGGAAGGAAGTGAATGTTAAGAAGGTAAGGGATGTAGGTAAAGAAATGTAGGTGAAGGAAGTGAATGTTAAGAAGGTAATGGATGTTAGGGAAGACGTTCTTATTAAGAAGGAAGAGGATGTAGATAAAGGAAGTAAATTTAATATTCAGCAGGCAAAGGAAATATATAGGGAAAGCAATAAATATTAAGAAGAAAGGGGTGCAGGTGGAAAACATTAATGCTCGAACCGAGTTAGTTTTTGATGCTTTCAGAAACAATTGGTTGAAAGCTGTTTTAAAAATGGTGGTAAAAGGTGAAGAGTTTAGAACGCACGATTAAGTTGTACAATATTCATCAGGCCTCTTTACCAACTTTTTTATAAGGTTTACCCTCGTTAATAAAAAGCTATTTAGACTGACTGCGACTAAAAAAAAAAGTTCTTAAAGAAAAATAATTTAAAAAATCGAAGAGCGGCGTTTCTTGACTACACAAAATCTAATTTAATGGTATTCATTTTACTAGAAACACTGTTAGAAATTCACACCAGCAAGATTCTCGAAGAAGTTTTTTGTTTTAACATAATTTTCAGTTCGATGGCTTATCGACCAAACTTCTTCTTCCTTTCTTTTTATATTCGGATATTTATCTTTTAGTCATACTAGTAAATTGTATTTTGTAACATCTACAAAGTTTAATTCAATGTATCACATCAACTAATTCAGCATCTAAAGAAATATTCAGGGGAACAGCTTTAGTATACGGTAGACTAGACTCAAAACCTTTATTCCCTTATATTTTTTTTTTTAACTTTTAAGGGTCCGTAGGCAAAAGCCAAGTACCCTTATATTTTCGCGCGTGTGTCTGTCTGTCTGTCCGTCCGTCGCATGCTCTCACGGCTACACCTTTCGTCTGATGACTTTGAAATTTGGCATGCATATGTCTTGAACCTACCCACACATGTTAAAAATTATAGCGAATTAAAAACCCAAAAAATCAAAAATTTAGGGTAAAAAAACTTAAGGGTTATTATTTTTTTTTTTTTCGACTTCGTGAGGGGTATCATATTAAAACGTACCCTTGTATAGCGACTTAAAAAATTTTTTTCAAAAAAATTATGGTAAAAAACTTAAGGGATAATTTTTTTTTTTTTTTCGACATCGTGAGGGGAATGATATTAAAGGGTAGGTCGCGTCGAGCTGATACCAAAAATATATAATTCTTTGGTTATAACTTTGATAGGGCTAGCGTAGGCACGTTTGAAGTGGGTTTGAAACGTGTCCCTCCCCCCTCTATCTCGCTTATGGGAAGTGCAAAAAATCTGAAAAAATTCCTAAACATTCTTCGACCAAATGTAAAGATACCACTTTTTGGAAATTTCGAAAAAAAAAATATTTTATTTTTTATTGGCAAAATACGTTTTTTTATAAGTATGGTCTTTTCAATGTATTTATATGTTTACAGTATGGTTTAGTGGCAATAAAATACATCATCAGAAGTTTGTTTAAGTGTTTTGAGAATATCAGACCCATAAAATATTACAAAGTAGGCTTTTTAGCATTTTAAAAACACCATAAATAAGATAATACTTAACTATACAGTGTGGCCTACGGACCCTAGTTGTGTGCTGACCAGCACACACTTCACCTGTTTATTTTTATTTAGTTCTATTCTTATCACTATTATGTCAAAAGGTCATAATCAATCTTGTGTATATATAAGTTATAATATTTCTTTGTTTAATAACGCTTAAAGACGAAGGAGTATAATCTCTTAAATGAATTTCAGTTTAACCTGGTCAAAGCAGTGTGTTATAGGCTTGACAACCGTATTATAAAGCTTAACCGAATCAGGAACTATTAGCTCCGTTTGAAGGTCGCGTAAAAATATTAAGTAACATTAACAATTTAATTGTGAAAATAAATTTAAGCTAAATTTGAGGACACTGCTTCCAGTAACCCCGAAAAACAGTGTCAAAAAAATATTTCTCATAAACTGTTTTTGACGATTTTAATTAAAACATTCTAAACTGCAGTCTATTTAAATACGAATCAAACCATACGTTAGAATAAATTTTATTTTTTCCTGAGAATTAAAAATATATATAACTAACTACCTGTTGAACACTTTTTTCAAATATTTATGTTTTGTTAACATAACAAATTAATTTAACCATTTATTGTTCAATTTAAATTAATTCTTACTATGAGAAAGGTTTGATCGCGTTTATCGAAACGATTTTTTATTTGTTCGAATAGTTTGAGTTGTTATAAAGAATTTAATAATTATTTCTAATAAAAGCACCAGTTTGTAAATTGATTTTAACATCTACATAAATTTATCTTTTCAAATTAATTTAGACATGCAATTACGTTTTCCACAGTTAAAAACGTGCTGGCAACATTTTACTTTGACAATATGTTTTCGAACATTTTTTTTTAAACATTCATTTGGATACAATTTGACAACAGTAAGTTGTCAAATTGTTTTTAACATTCTTATACCTATGTAGGTTGTCGTTGTCGTACTGAACATTTCCATATATATAAATTTATGATAAAAATATAAAGGTATCGAGGTAGGTAAAAAATAGCTATTAATGTTTAATAAGTTTTTTAATTTTCTTTTATAATTTTGCTTAGCGGTGAACCCTTGTTTGATTATTTATTCTATTTTAATTTTGTTGAACTTTGTCTTCTTTTCTTTAAACAAAACAATGCTAATTAATTAAATTACATTTGATGTAGGGTAAGTTATTGAAAATTTTCTATTACGAAACATTCGACATTTATAACAGCTATAAAGCAGGGCTTCAGGTCGACGCAGAACTAAAACGTTAAATTAATAGCGAATGCGATAAATTCACTATTTTGTAGTAACTCTGTTGAACAAGTACTTTAAAAATTATGAATGCAAACCAACCAATAGGCAGTGGCTTAATAGCCGCTAATAAAACGGCAATATTAGGTGAATAATGCAGGGACAGATTTTCGCTCTCCATTTTCGTAAAATTGGTATTTTGCAACCGGACAAATGTCGATAGTTTGAAAAATGAAATAATTAAGATTCTCCTTCCCCCAGGAGACCTTAAAAATAAAACCCGAAGCAGTATGACCTCACATGCTGGTCCAAGGTGCACACCCAGTTTAGTAATCCTTCATATAGTACTCTATTTACTAAGCAGGCTGAGGGACCCACGCAGTAAGTGATTACCATTCCTGGAGGAAGTGAAACCTTAGTACTTTAGTCGGCAAAATGGCAAAATGGCTCTGCCAAAGACTTCTCACCTAGGCGTGTTAATGCACTACAGCCAATGCGCTGATAAGGTGACAAGAGGTTCCCTCCTCTTTCGTGTAGCTAGACCAAGCAGGTGTAGATGACGATTTAGTCTACAGTGTCCAGAAAAAGTACCTGTCAGAAGATGACTGATAGGATTGATTTTTTCTGTGATATCAGTGCTCTAAAATGCTGAGATGATTTCAGGTTCATCATTTTAGATTGTTGCATACTTCTTGTTTTGTTGTAGCAATTCAACAGTTCCTATTAAAGCTTAAAAAATGAACACATTATTTTCTTTAGTACATACAATAAATAAAATCAGATACTAGGAATGACCAGGAAAAAAAAAATGATCAAATAACAAAAAAAAAAATAGTTATAAGTTAGTGCGCAGGCTAAAAGAAATAGTGGTAATCCGATAACGTCAAGGCTGTCGGAGTTCCCTTCTCTCATTGCGAGAGGACCTCATTTCCAATTATAGACATCATGGGTGATTTTTTTTTGCTTTCCTTCACCTTTTCTCACATGATTGGAATCCTGTAAGTAACATCCAATTTCAAAACATAAGCTATATAGGAGGAACAAGGATGCACAGAGACACGTCTTATTACAAGCTTTTCATGACATTTATTGGCACATTCCCAGAAACCCCAGGTTTCACATAAGAAGTCGTAGTTTGGCCTTAATCCTTAGAAGATGCCTCACACTCAAACCTCACACCAGACCACTACACTCCTCACAAACTAATCTTTAAATTAATATATNGTCAGTACTCCTTTTTATATTTTATGAAAAAATGTTTATTAAAATCTGGGTAATGAAAAAACAAAATGTATCATCGCATGGTTCGTCAAGTCTATGGAGCATGACTTTGAGTGGATGTATAAACAGATATTTAAAATAATGAGGAATTTAATATAATCGCCAAAAAAGTTCGCTCCTGGTGGCGAAATAAAGTACTAAAAAGTAAAACCTATCTACCTGCTATTAGATCCTAACTTCCTGGGACTGATGATACCATTGACTCCCCTCCTAGACATAAAACCCCGAGGTAACATCTGAAGGTAAACTCGCGTGGTTCTGAGTCTCTCTCTTCTACCCTCAATCTAAGAAGAACGGGCAACGGACAATGGAGAAGAAAGCGGAGAAAGGACGGACTCCCTTAGAACAAGGTGAAATCGACGGTGAACACTTCCTACCTCCGGTCCCCGCAAGCCAAGATGCGAGCCACCGGCGAAGTCTTCAGGGCCGCCTCTTCGAAAAACAATGGAGCCTAAGCAAACTAGCACGGCGCCGAGGTACCTTCACGTTCCTAGCTACGAGCACCGAAGAAGTTCAACAATACGGTCCTTTTCAGGACCACCACCGCCAACACTTAGGACTCATTAAACGGTACTTTTTAGTTTAAATCAAATTATAATTACTACTGGTATAATTGATTTTATATTAATGAGTGTGTGACCAATCCATCTCCACTTTCTTTTGAGTATTTCAATCTCTAAAGCCTCCTAATCTGTTTTCTCAATATTTTCCGAAAACATCAGTTTATAACCCGGATATATAAAGTAACAAATTACATAATTCAGTATAAAGAACTTGAAATTGACGTGTCTACCTGAGAGGTAGAAGAATATACAGAAAAAGAAGTGTGGTTATGAGAAACCCGTGAGACGGAGTGCGTCAGGTATCAGGTAAGGTGGTGTAATAAAGGAAGAGTTTGCGATGATAAATGATGATGTAATGAAGACTTTGAATTGAGAGTAGTTGATGAAAAGTGTTTAGTGAGGTATACAAGAAATAGTTAGGTAGATTAGTAGGAAAGTTCAGTCTGATAGTAGTTTTGTGTGTCCGTTTAAGTTTCATTTCCATTGCGTTTGTTATTAGTAGCTTAAGCACTAAAAATGTTACGTCAGAATTTGAGAGTAATTGTTTGTAAACATTAACTTGGCTAGCTGTTTCATGTAAATCAACTTATGCACCCATTCCTTTATATTCAGCAAGCGCATAAAACTAATGATATTGACACTCATACTGACATTTAAAAATACCCATTCGATTTTGAAGAAATTTGATTGTCCATTAGTCGTTTGACGAAAGTCAGAAAGTCTTTAGCATTAACTTTATTAGTCTAAGATCATCCAAAAATGCGTAATCCATCAAAATATTTGTATTGAGTTCTTACGCACTTATAATGCTTTTACTATATACTTATATCTCTTATCTTGGACCATTAGCAAAAATTTACTATCTGCCAATTCCACTTATTTAGCAGTTTTTTAAGGATGAAAGGTTGCTAAAATAGTGTCGTCAGCCTGAATTCTTCAAGTAATCAAAATAAAGATTATCTCTCTCCCTGTAATCATACTAGGGGCCAGTATCCAAGGTTATGCCCCTTCCCCCCCCCCCATCTATGTATATATGTGTGTGTGTGTGTGTGTGTGAATGTGAATATTATACAAAAGAAAAAATGCCAGCTTCCTATTCTTGTTTATTTGATTTAAAATAATAATAATGATGACATTGCTCCGATAAACCAGCTAATTTTGTTACTTATACCAATAAAAAAACTCGATAAATAAAAAAAAATAAATCATCATAAATTTTATTGAAATGTAAAGAAAGTTGAGAACATAGAAGGACAATTTTTAGAGTCCGGAATGAAAGTAAACAACTTAAAGAAAAAAGTTAGTTAGTTAAAAAGTAAGCAAATTTAGTTGTTTTTTCTAATTTAATTGAAAAGACCTTCTTAAATGTACAATTAGAATGAAGAGTAGAAGTTGTTTAGTTAAGTATTTAAAAGAGTTTTACTTCTAACTATTTTTTAGTATTTTATTTTTAGTGTGTTAAGTTTTCTTACTTTGATTGTTGATACCCTTTATGACTTTAGTTTTGTTTTTAAGTGTCAATGTTTTGTTTCTTCTTGGAAATTGAATATGTTGTTTTTCTGTTATCAAATTTAATTTATCTATTTATTTATTTCATCTAGTCAATTTCTTGTTTTGTTGTAGCAATTCAACAGTTCCTATTTGTTTTTAACAGTTTCATTTTCTCTAGTTTTGACTTTGTCGTTCATTTTTAATTATATTGATATTTCATTTGATTCTTAGTTAAAATTTTTTTTATTTTAAAAAGCACTTAATACTCAATTTAAATTTTTATATCAATACGAATTGATGAGCTTTTTAGAGACTTATACACACTTTAACTTGTACAACCGTGTCATTCGTTTTGGTTGAGAAACTTGCCCACACACATTTCAACAGGTTGACACAACATTATACTCCACCCACAAATATAAAAAGGTTTTGATGTCTTCATCAAAGTTGTTCAGCTTGTTATTTGGTCTCTCAACCGGTCCATACAATATCCTTCTTGAATTATAATAGAAACATGTTGGGAAACGAGTTGCAGTGTGTATGTGCTCTTTATAGAAAAAGTTAGGTATTTTTTTATATCTATTGATTTTTAATTTAACAGCATGATACATTTGTGTAGAACTTAAAACCAAATTATTGGATTAATGATATAGAATTGAAGACAACGGCTTCATCACCCAAGATTTCTCTTCTGCTCTAGCTTTCTCTTTTTCTATTCTACTCGCTGACCTCTTCATTGTTTGCTCTGTGAATTCCAATCTAAGTCCCAATTCTCTAATGCTCTAGTATCTTACCTGAGTGTGTGACCAATCCATCTCCACTTTCTTTTGAGTATTTCAATCTCTAAAGCCTCCTAATCTGTTTTCTCAATATTTTCCGAAAACATCGGTTTATAACCCGGATATATAAAGTAACAAATTACATAATTCAGTATAAAGAACTTGAAATTGACTTGGGAAGGGTTGTGAAATAGGTGAACAATTATTTAATTAAGTATTCCAATTGATAAAATAATACTCTTTTAAATAATGAAATATCATGTTTAGTGCTAATTATCTTTATTTCTTCAATTTACTTTAATCTTATATTAATAAATATTTTAACTTTACTCTATTTATTGGTGATTGAGTATGAAGGAGTAATAATTGCAAATTATTATCACTTAAGACCTGGATATTTTGTCATCGATATCTCAAAGAGTTTAGTAGGTATTCAACTATAAAACTAAATGAGTAACCAGTTTCTTGAATATCTCATCTAATTAAATGTTTTTCAAGGAATTTCATTGATCGAGACCTCATTAATCTTTGGTTTGGACTTAAAGCCATAATATAATTTGTAGGTATTACTTTTGAACTTCTTGCTATGCTAAAACTGTTCGGTCTTTAAATCATATTAATTTATTCTATTTTCGTTTGGTTGTAAAGTTGGCCTTATTTCCAGTCTCTCAGCGCTTGGTATTGATCATAATTTTAAAGCTATTCCTCCCTAGCTAACAAATAATTTATTTTATAAATGAATTTTCGGGGGTTCTGCCCCCTAATCGCTTCGCTCGTCAACCCCCGAAAAGCGGCCGCTGAACTCGTTTTTTTACAAAACTTTTTTAATAATATAGATAGATAATTTAAAAAAGATACTTACAAACCGGTATGTTTTCAAACATCATACCTTTTGAAGTTGTACTCCACAATACTATTCATGTTTTTATGAACTTTAATTTATAATTCCACTAATGTTTAGCAAATTGGTCGATGTAATATCAAAAGGCAAAGAAAAATGCATCCACTTATTTTTGAAAGCTTGAAAGTAATATGAATTTAATTAAGGTTTGGGCTAAAAAAAAATTTCCCGTCCCAGATTATGTTACCCTAAAAATTTTCCCCTCCAAATTGTGTTTATCTACGATTTGATATGAAATATACATATATTGTGATTCTTAACGTACTTGTTTCATTGTGCGTGTGCTGTGCGTTTCATGATTCCTCTTTTTCCCGCCCTAGTGCAGTATCAAAAGAAGAATTCTTCACCTTAACGTACGATTAGTGAGTTTGTTTACATTTAACAAAACTATAATTGATTTATGTCAATATGACGAAAATGAGGAGAATAATACGCCTCCTGAAATAATTAATTCGTCACAAAATACAACTGATGAATTAATTGTATCTTCATTTAAAGAGAAATACGAACTTACAAACAGGAAGTTTATTATTTGTTTCTGTATTTATTATTGAAATCTATCAATCGTAGATAAAGTGCGGTACGCAACTCGTGCGAAAACGGCATTTTGCATTGCTCGTGTGGGTTTACTATTCTCGTCGGTTGATACCTGTTTGTTAAATTAAAGATGCTGTTTGTATCGAGTTTCTAGTGAAAACAATGATTGATTTATGTCAGTATGACGAAATAATTAATTCGGCACAAAATAGAGCTAATGAATTAATGCTATCTTTATCAAAAGAGGAATACGAACTTTCATACGGGAAGTTTATTAAATATTTTGCTTCCGAGCTTACCGAAGGTAACGGAAGCATTGTGTTCACTTTTGGAAACGAAAAAGTTTTATGCCTCCGATTTTAAAAATTCCAAGACAGAAATCCGTTTCAGACATCAGGGATCATTTTTGGTCTCGTGTCTGTCTGTCGGTGTGTCCGCGAAATATGAAACGTCCGACGATAACTTGAGTAATACTTGACCGAATTTAATGAAATTTGGTAGACATGTTCATTTTACCAATGCCCAGGATAAGTTCGTTGGGTAACGTTATCCGTCCAAGCGTTCACGCGCAACGCTCACGTAAACGTGAACTTTGATTTAAAATTGGAATTTTAGGCCGGGGAAAAAATTAATATTTATTTATTCAATGAGGCAAACATTTTTTTAATACAATTTTTTAGTAAAACCAACAGCGACACCGCTATGAAGTGTTAAAGATCACAAAAACTATGAATAATTTTTAGACAATATTCAATATAACAATAAATCAAGTTATAATTATTATTAACAATGGGAAATAGACAGAGAAAAAAAATCGTTCTCCGGTGTAGCTTAGTTGGTTAGAGCACTGTAACGGTAATATAGAGGCCCGTGGTTCGAGTCCTGGTGCCGGAGTCTGTATTTTTCTCTGTCTATTTTCCATTGTTAATAATAATTATAACTTGATTTAATTTAAAATTTAAACTCTCCGTAGTATGAATACTACCAAAAACTTAAAAAATATAACAATAAAGGAATCTAACAATAATGATAATGTTAATATAACAATAAAGTTCATGATAAGATGCGAGGAAGCTTTGTGCCACACTAATTGGCAGTCTATTTTTCTGTATTTATTATTACAATCCAACAATCGTAGATAAAGTGCAAGTGCGGTATGACACTCGTGTGGTTTTACTACCCTCGCTTTCACTCGGGTGCAAACACCACACTCGCATGCAAAATGCTGCATCCCGCATTAGACGCGTAATGCACTATTATGGAAAAGCTCAAGTTTACAAGTTGTTTTACAAACATTACTTATTGGACAACAACAAGTCCTTTATTAGCTTCCACTTAACTAGATCAATATCTTGAATTAATTAGCTGAAGTGCTTTTCTACTCAGGCTGTAAGAAACATCTCCATATAATATCATTTACAAATATTTGCTCTCGTCTACAAATATTGACGTAATTCAGAGTATTAATTTTATCTAATAGAAAATTTATTTGTATGTTGCTGATGGTATATATTTGCTATGTTAGTCATTCGTTTTGTGAATGTAGTGTACAAATATAAATACGAGATTTCGATTAAAAACCATTAATATTAAAATTAAACAGTAGAAACATTGGATGGTGGGATTATATTATCTTTTTTTCTTCTTCGGTCTTTAGGGATGATGTAATAAGAAATAAGAAAATTGCGTGGGTTTCACCTAATCATTTTTAAAGTTATTGATATGAAATTTAAAGTAGAAGAATGTAGTTTTCAGACCCCTTAAAACCCCATATATCTACTACAGAAGCTAAGCTATAAGTTTTCAAAAAGTGCGGTTTTTTTGGCCCACCCTGTACATATATGTATTACAATATTAAATGTAGACAAATGGTAAACTATTGTTTCTGTAAATGTTTGATGCTATATTTAAAATGTGTTTTTATTATGTTACTGGTATAATTGATTTTATATTAATTACAAAAGAAAACTATCTTAAAAGCTATGTCAAGCTAGGCTGGACAAAGCTTTTAAGATAGTTTTTAGGTCGACAATGTTAATGCAAATGTTAATGTATCGTCTGGAACAATTTCTGTGTTCTGCAACTCTCTATAGACAAAATCTCATCACCATGAGTCAGAGGGTCTCTCACCTATAAAGACTGGCTTTCATCCCATTATTTTTTGTCCTGTGCACGGTATTTTGTCTTCATTCTCAGTCAGTACTCCTTTTTATATTTTATGAAAAAATGTTTATTAAAATCTGGGTAATGAAAAAACAAAATGTATCATCGCATGGTTCGTCAAGTCTATGGAGCATGACTTTGAGTGGATGTATAAACAGATATTTAAAATAATGAGGAATTTAATATAATCGCCAAAAAAGTTCGCTCCTGGTGGCGAAATAAAATACTAAAAAGTAAAACCTATCTACCTGCTATTAGATCCTAACTTCCTGGGACTGATGATACCATTGACTCCCCTCCTAGACATAAAACCCCGAGGTAACATCTGAAGGTAAACTCGCGTGGTTCTGAGTCTCTCCCTTCTACCCTCAATCTAAGAAGAACGGGCAACGGACAATGGAGAAGAAAGCGGAGAAAGGACGGACTCCCTTAGAACAAGGTGAAATCGACGGTGAACACTTCCTACCTCCGGTCCCCGCAAGCCAAGATGCGAGCCACCGGCGAAGTCTTCAGGGCCGCCTCTTCGAAAAACAATGGAGCCTAAGCAAACTAGCACGGCGCCGAGGTACCTTCACGTTCCTAGCTACGAGCACCGAAGAAGTTCAACAATACGGTCCTTTTCAGGACCACCACCGCCAACACTTAGGACTCATTAAACGGTACTTTTTAGTTTAAATCAAATTATAATTATTCTACGGGAAACCGACAGAGAAAAATAGACTCCATCCCGGCGCTGGATGGACGACTGTAATTTTTTCTTTCCCCATCCCAAAAAACAAATCTATGTTAACTTGTCTTATTTTTTTCCAAAAATCTATAAAGAAAGCTCGTGATTGCATGTAAAGAGTCAAGTTATTTTATCTGACAGTGTGTAGACATTATTTCATAAATAAAATTATTAGAGATGGAAAGAAATACAAAATATTGGCATATAATTTTCAAAATTCAATTATAGAAATAAATTCTGGGAGTATATTTTGCATATTTTGAGTCTTTGAGAGAATATGCAGTCAAAGGTTTGCGTATAGTTGTTAAAAGCGAGGAGAAAACCCCTGTTTAAATAAACCGTTTTATACTTTAAGAGTCTATTTAAATTTTCCTGTTATATCCTTTAGTAACTAAGAGTAAATAAATAAGTTTTTGATTTAAATTTATCTGATATTTATTAAAGCCTGCACAATATTATACAAGCTATATCACTGTATAATTCATTTTTTTCTCTCTCTCTCATTTGAAAATCTAATCAATGTAATCCAAATTAAGGTTTTCACGAGTAGACACTTAATAAACAGCTTGGTTTTCCGGTAAAATCGGCTTCTCGAAGGGTTTGAAATCTGCCGTGTACCTTGCACTACTGGAAGCATCTTTAGGGGTGTGGTGTATCGTGATGTTGGTGTATCGTGTGATCAAAGGTCTTGTGATTGATTTGAGTCAACATCATGATGCTCCAAACACTTGAAGATGCTTCCAGTAGTGGAAGCATCGGATTTTCAACCCCTTCGTGACGTGGATTTTTACCGGAAAACCAAGCTGTTAAAAAAAACGTATAAAATGAATTGTTTTCTCCTTTTTTAACATTTAAATCATTGTAAAATAATGTACGTTATTTTACTGTCCTGTATTTGAATTGCGTTCAATTTTGTTTGTTTTTTTACCAAAAGAATTCCGAATTTTTTATGTATTCAGTCGCAATCTGTTCGTTTATTGTCTTTTTGTAGTCTATTGGTAAAATACATCTACTTGTTATTCCCATCTTTTCTCCCAAAAACATAATAATATATTCCACTTTCGCATTCTCCTTTTATTCCAATCCGTACTTTACCATCGAATGAAATATGTGGGGGGGGGNGTATCCACGACCTCGATTTGCCTGGACTTATAGCTCAGCGAGCGCCCTTTTGTAATATCTAATAGGCGTTTAATGTAGATTTGGTCATTGTCTTCGATTTTTCAACCTTTCAGCTCAATAAGAATTTAAATGCAGTGGCTTTATTTTTTCCCTCACCTCAATTTCCAAATACATTTATTTAAACAAAAATGGCCCACAGATTTTATCAACTCAACTTTTTTTTCTTAAACCTAACATTTAAGATTTTACGCTTGCCAAGTATTAAATTATTATGTTTCATTTGGATGGTTTGTTCTCTTCTTTTTTTCTAGGGGTTCGTAATTTATACAATTTATAATACAGTTGTATTATAATGCCATTGCGGTATTATTTAACGTAATATGTTGTTGATTCTATATAAATATTCATATTTATTGTAAAATTATATTATATTTATATGTTGGGCCATACCATACGTAGGTTCTAGGCTGTTGGACAATAATAAGTGTAAATTGAATATTTACTTCATATGAGCATTAATGAAATAATAATAATATTAAATTTAAATGTCCTTATAAACAAAAGCCATACCGTTGGTCCTTTGCTGGTTGTTATCCTGGAAGGCGCCGGATCGTGAAAGGTACATTATTGACTACAGTCTGTGTTAAACGAGAGTTAGTGCGTTGACAGCGCGGGAAAAACTAGCATATGGGGTGGGGAGCCAATCACAGCTCATGATTTACCCTCTGGATAACTATACTAGGTGTGCAATGCTTGCAATATTGAGCTGAGCGTGCACCATACTTCTTTATTTATTTTTTTTTCCTATTCTACCAATAGAATGATCCCTCATTCCTCATAAATGAAAAAAATAAAAAAGTTGACATAACAACAATAATTGTACTCTTAAACAGCTTTTCAACGATATGCATCTTGAAGGGCATTATCTATATATTAACTTTTGTACCCCGTACCCCCGTGTACCAATTTGGACCATTTTAGATGTATACCTTCTTTTGGTTGGTTACTATGACCGTGCCGAATTTTGTGCAGATTGGCTCAGCCGTTCAGGAGAAAACTTTTGTACTTCGTACCCCGTACTCCTGTGTACCAATTTGGACCATTTTAGATTTATACCTTCCTGTGGTTGATTGCTATGGACGTGCCGAATTTTGTGCGAATCGGTTCAGCCGTTCAGGAGGAAACCTTTGTACCCCGTACCCC
>KZ651165.1:233396-265256 GCA_001010745.2 Gerris buenoi | reverse complement strand
ATCAAATATCAGGAATTTAAATGACGTTCGTAAACGGGGCTGGAATACGAGCCCGGGCAGCAAATTATAATCACTCTTGATGACATGATCCGTTTTAAGATGTACTTATCGACGTCACCAGACCATCTTAATAGCTTGCTTAAAATCACTTTAATTGTTCTGCTTTGTTGAATTGTGTAATTTTACACCATTGGTAATTAATAATGTATTTTATAAAGAAAATTAGTCTGAATATAATAAGCTACATTAATAAATTATTTTAATCACAATTGAAATTTTAACCAAATGTTTCATTTGTTAACCATTGTCTTTCATAGGTTTAATTTTTTTGCTGCATTCTTTATGTCATTTTCTTAGAGTATTATTTATTTGTTGTATTCTTGATACTACTTCTCTTTTTGCAGCATTATTTTCCATTATGACTCATTGTTATTTCATCTCACAAAACATTTCTAAGTCTTCTCCTAAAAACATATATATACTTTTTTTTTTTTAGTTTTCGAGTCTTTATATTCATGATTTCAATTGTGATTTAAAAATAAACTGGCCATTTAAAGTCCTAATCTTATTCAGTATGATAAAGTTCTGCAAAGGCTTAGGAGAGACAACCAACTATAAAAATAGTTTTATATATTAAATTAAATATATAATTATTTAAAAAGGGGTTTAATTACGACTTACTTTCTCCTTTACTCCATAAGATTCCTTTTTGCTACATAAGATAATATTATGTCACCTAAAGTTTTCCTGTGTGTATGTTACAAAATCAGGAATATCCTTAAGGCATATAAGATAATCCTAAGTACGCCCTTAATGGATTTAATCTATCCAACAAATGTCCTTAATGTATGCAATCAATCTATAACCAGGTCCCAAATGTATTTACTATAATTACTGATACATATAGTGTTACCTACTGGTTAAATTAAATTCCCTGCAGTAATTAGATTCCATTAGTAATATGTGTGATAATGCTATTAACGCAATGTGTAATTACGTGCGAAGGCCCATCAAATATCAGGAATTTAAATGACGTTACTAAACGGGGCTGGAATACGAGCCCGGGCAGCAAATTATAATCACTCTTGATGACATGATCCGTTTTAAGATGTACTTATCGACGTCACCAGACCATCTTAATAGCTTGCTTAAAATCACTTTAATTGTTCTGCTTTGTTGAATTGTGTAATTTTACACCATTGGTAATTAATAATGTATTTTATAAAGAAAATTAGTCTGAATATAATAAGCTACATTAATAAATTATTTTAATCACAATTGAAATTTTAACCAAATGTTTCATTTGTTAACCATTGTCTTTCATAGGTTTAATTTTTTTGCTGCATTCTTTATGTCATTTTCTTAGAGTATTATTTATTTGTTGTATTCTTGATACTACTTCTCTTTTTGCAGCATTATTTTCCATTATGACTCATTGTTATTTCATAGCCCTACTGTCTACATTTGTGGGTCATTTCCTCAAAACCTAGTTTGATTTTTTACTGTCGGGTTTTATTGACATTATAATGTTCAAATCTGCGTGTTTTAATAGTATCTCGGCTCAGTGGTCACATTCGATAGCAGGTGTCCTGAGAAAATTAAGGCGAGATTAGTAGCATTGAACAAATCCCATTTCATAATGTTGTATTAAGTGGGCCCTTAGGGATTTAAAAAACATACTCTTCTACGTCATATGGCTATATTTCGACTCCAACCTTGAGTCATTTTCAAGCATGTGTTTTTTAAATCCCTAAGGACCCACTTAATACAACATTACTGAATAATTCAAGGGATCACCTTCATCTTTAATGCTATTTTTATTTTTATTTTTATTTTTATTATTATTTTTTTTTATCTACTACCACTCTTCTGAAGCTAAATTATAATCAAAAATACTAAGGTCCTTGTTTACACTACAGTAGTAGTACATANATATATATAAATAAAAATTAATAAATAAAAGCCTTTATTGTTCGATCATATATAAATATAATAATCCAAAATATCTTTCCACAAATTTAATTAAAAAAGCTCCAATCCACCATAAAACAGTGAAACAATTAAAAAAAATAAAAGGACAAAATAACCCCACTAAAAATAACATTATGGCTCCTGTAAACACATTTTTATTTATTTATTTATTTATTTTTTTTTTACTTTTGCCAATAAAATATCTCGATAAAAATAAAATATGATAGCATGAGAAAAATGATATATTTTTATGATGGAATTTTTGGGCACGATATATCAAAGGGATTTGGATGTTGATAATGGATTGTGTCATCGAACTTCAAACCGCCTGTTTGAATTTCTTTTATTCCCCCAGAAATATTTAAATTGACTAAATTTACCTAAAAAAAAAACCCTATTTTATAGTAATACTTTTATAAAAATTATATTTACTAAAAAATTACAGTCACTAAATGAGTATGTATACATAAGAATATACTTATACATAAGAATATATAGTTCATACCTTAATAAAAAAACGTGTATAAACGCGTAAAAAGCTTTTATAGAAAAATGGTAAGAAAACCCCGATGAAATCTAGATTAAAGTATCGTAAATTAAGTATACGTGTAAAAGGGCGCAATGCCTGAGGAATTTCATGAATGAGAAAAACCTCTAAGCCTAGGGGCTAGCTGTACAAGGTACATTGATGACAGGTGTTACAAACCCTAGACTAGATGATGAAATCTCGTTTATAATTTCTTTACTACCTTCAACCCTTGCTCTATCTACTGGGCTCTTCTGTGAACATTCATAATACACCAGATAGCCAAGAGATAGCACTAAAGATACTTAAATATAATTAACACTGTCAGTAGTACTTTGCCTCTAAATAAGAAAAACTTGAGAATTTAAATTTACGATCATAGGGCTTATGGCGGCTATTGTAACTAGTGATATAGTGCAGAACGAACTATCGTAGACAATTTGGCATTTATATATGCCATATTTGTTTTCAATATACGGCTACCAGGAGCATTTTGTTGGGAAAAACTTACACATTATTAATCTACATGGAAAGTAAAATTAAAATTAAAATGACAATTAACATGCAAAAAAACATGCTAAATTAACAAACATGCGAAATAAGCAAAAAAGTTTAATAAATACCCTCATGTCAGCCATTTTTTTTTTTTTTTTTTTTTTTTTTTTTTTTTNAATGTGTAATTACGTGCGAAGGCCTATCAAATATCAGGAATTTAAATGACGTTCGTAAACGGGGCTGGAATACGAGCCCGGGCAGCAAATTATAATCACTCTTGATGACATGATCCGTTTTAAGATGTACTTATCGACGTCACCAGACCATCTTAATAGCTTGCTTAAAATCACTTTAATTGTTCTGCTTTGTTGAATTGTGTAATTTTACACCATTGGTAATTAATAATGTATTTTATAAAGAAAATTAGTCTGAATATAATAAGCTACATTAATAAATTATTTTAATCACAATTGAAATTTTAACCAAATGTTTCATTTGTTAACCATTGTCTTTCATAGGTTTAATTTTTTTGCTGCATTCTTTATGTCATTTTCTTAGAGTATTATTTATTTGTTGTATTCTTGATACTACTTCTCTTTTTGCAGCATTATTTTCCATTATGACTCATTGTTATTTCATAGCCCTACTGTCTTCATTTGTGGGTCATTTCCTCAAAACCTAGTTTGATTTTTTACTGTCGGGTTTTATTGACATTATAATGTTCAAATCTGCGTGTTTTAATATTATCTCGGCTCAGTGGTCACATTCGATAGCAGGTGTCCTGAGAAAATTAAGGCGAGATTAGTAGCATTGAACAAATCCCATTTCATAATGTTGTATTAAGTGGGCCCTTAGGGATTTAAAAAACATACTCTTCTACGTCATATGGCTATATTTCGACTCCAACCTTGAGTCATTTTCAAGCATGTGTTTTTTAAATCCCTAAGGACCCACTTAATACAACATTACTGAATAATTCAAGGGATCACCTTCATCTTTAATGCTATTTTTATTTTTATTTTTATTTTTATTATTATTTTTTTTTATCTACTACCACTCTTCTGAAGCTAAATTATAATCAAAAATACTAAGGTCCTTGTTTACACTACAGTAGTAGTACACCCTGTAGTAACTTATGCTTCTTAAACTTGGATGTGGGCTACTATAATGCACAGACAAAGACAGTAATGCTCAGAAGACGGGAAAGAAAGATTCAGATAAAAATATTCGGCTCTGCTGAACAGCTAATGGAATATGAAGAAACAGGACTTATTCTGAACTCCAAAATCCATATGAATAGTTAGAAAAAGTAAATAAGATTAAGGCAGGATTATGATGGCTAGGCCTCTTTTAACGAACTCCAGTGAGAATATGCTCTCTAAGGGTGTTCCAAGGACAACCAGGAGGCAGAAGATGTCGTGGAAGGCTAAGGAAAAGATGAGGAGGATTTAAGAAAGCTTAGAGCCCGTAGCTGGAGAAGGCGGGCTCTAGGCCGGGATGACTAGAACCATGATTTAGAGCAGGTTAGAGCCCTTCACGGGCTGTAGCGCCATGGAGTGAGCAAGTCCCAAATAATGTAAAATCAGTTTTTTAAAACTATATTAAATTTCTTAAATTGTTCTTATCATGTATGGTACGTACCTCATTTATCATGTTTCTAACATCGACAATATTTATTCTTAAATTCCCTAATATTTTTTAACATGTTCTAGTGTTTCTATCTTGTCTCTAACACGCCAGTGCAAAGAGTTTTGTACATTATACAAAATATAACTATAACCTTTTAACTTCTTATAATTCCAGTCAGTTAATAGTCTTTGATTTTAGTATTTCAATAGGAAAACTGGAAGACTAAATTTTACGTATTACATCTAATACAGTTTATTTGAAATTGTCTATAGGATTTATTAAGAGTGAAAAAAATAATAATAAAATTTCGATTAATATTGATAGTAATGAGTCTGTTAAGTTTTAAGTGTAAGTTTCGTCTTTTTTTTTTGGGAAGGATCCTTAGATAAGTTAATTATCATATTTGCTCTTAACGAGTCTACTAAATGAAAAGGAAGAAGAGTGAAACGTCTCTTAGCTTTAAGAAGCATAAGGTTCTTGTATTTAAATTAAGACCAAATATTATTAAATATTCACTTTTGCTTTATGAAAAATTATAAGAACTACACAGATACCTATTTAATCAGTGAGTATAAAATAAGGTCCGTTTATAATAAGAATGGTTTTGCTCAGGTCTGATTGGTGGCTTATACGTTAGCCTTTCTAACGTTTAGGTTTAGATGATTGCAGAAAGGTCCTGCACTCTAATAGGCAATTAAGAATCGTGAACCGACAATTAAGAAAACGTGAACTGACTAGTAGCTGGTATTCATTATTATAGAGATACACAAGGATTGTTATGCTCCGATTTATGCGGAGAGTTAAAAAGAAATTATTTGTCTTAAAGGACTATGAAAATGCTGAAAAGTATGGTAAATTTATGAAATCTAAATCCTTTGTAAGCTTTTCTAACACAACGTTATAGTCAGTGTTCGCTTTACACTACTGTAGATTTAGTCCAACGCCAATGACGCGGCATAACGATATCAAGGTTATTAAAGAACAAGTTATCGCTTTTAGTTTGATAAAAGATATAAATTCAAAGTACGAGATGCGCAAATAAATGGAATAAGAGTAAAGTCGAGTATCTAATAGAGTGTCGGCCATTGAATTCATAAACTAAGAACTATGTGTTATAAGAGAGGGAGAGAGGTTTAAATCATGAGAAATAGAGTCGTTGTTGTCGGTAGTTGAAAGCTCCTGTAACTTGACTATATAAAGCAATAGTAAGCCGGCTATAACCGAATGAAATACGAGATTAATAAGTAAAACGGAGAACGATTATTAATCTGTTTTTGTTTTAAGTGGTCAGACTGAGAGGGTTGGCTTCGTAGGTTCTCGGTCAGGCTAATAGAGAGAGTGCCGGCGCGACCCCTGCCGGGTAGTTTCCACTTAGTTTATGGGTCGTTTGTTTGTTGTGGTAGCAGCCTGAGAGGGAGGAGAGAATCGAGTCTTCGGGCCGAAGTGCCGCCACGAGCTCAGCGCCTAATTGCTATCAAAATCTATTGTCGGAGGACGCTAATTGTCTGGGTGGAATTGCTCGGTGACTCTTACAACTGGCGCCCCTTTCCCTCGGGATTATGTTCCATCCTCAAGTCCTACATAGTTTCTCTCTCCATCACCCCCAGCTCGCCCTTTTCGTCCCTTGTTGAGCAAACCAATAACCGATCACGATACTGCCGGTTTAGCCCGACATGGTTCCGCTCCGTGGTTTACTGCAATCCTCCTTGTTTATTTTCTCTAAGTTTCTCTGATCGTGCTACTCCATTGGAAACTTGTATTCGTGTTTCGACGTCAATCTAATTATTCGCCTACTCTAGAAGCTGTTGGCAAAATAACATTCCGGCATTATGACTGTTGTTTGATTACATTGCGTGTATTTACCTTTAACACCTTTTCGTTAATTTCATTGCAGCCTTTTCTATAATTAATCTTTATAGGGTTATCTGGCTTATAATTTATTATTGACGATAAAGACTTCTGGTCAAATCCTATAAAGAGATGAGGCACACTGAGGAATACCTCTGACTTCAACAGATACCATGACTTGGGCCAGTTTCTTGCTTTGCATGACTCACCCCACGTTTCCTTCTTTTTTGGCACTGATGATGTACATAATAGAGGCCAAAATCTGCTTTAAAAATAAATCTTAATTTATTCATGGAGAGAAATTTCCTTATACCTTTGAGGGATACCTGTGTTTGTTTAGGTTGCACTGATCGAAATCTAGGTAACAATGTAAACAAACTTCCATCGGATAAAAATTTAAAAAAAACTAACAGACTTTTAATATCTATTATAGATTATTTTTATAGAGCCCATAAAGCAGTGGGCCAGAGGATTTTTAAAAAAATGAAAAATTCAAATAAACGTATAAAGATGCGGAAATAAAGAACGACACGAATATAAATTTACTTTATCTCTTGAAAAAGTAAAAGTAACGTTATTGCACAAAACTGCTTTGAAATCAACTAGCTATTATCAGATCTAAATTTAGAAATGACGATACTTTCATACTTAATTCTTTTCTTTAAGATTTCTCCTCTTATCAGCTATCATCAGGTCTAGATTTAGATATTCAAATTTTTAGTGAAGTTCCCTCCAAGCGTCTTTCTTCATTCCGTATCTAACCAAAAAGATAACATTCATACATTTTTTGGCTTCATCAAGTGACGCCGCACTGCTCATTCAATCTAATAAGTTTATTAATAATTTTTATTAAAAATATAATCTAATCATTTTTACCTATTTTGTATTTATTTCTTACAGCTTTCATTCCTATTCGTCTATTGGTTATTCGATTTAGTTAAATTATAAAACAGCATTAAGAACAATATTTAAATTAAATGACAAATTTATAGCAATCATTCCCTTCACATTACACGGTAAAGAAGTGAATAGCGTATTTATTTTATTATATTTTTTTCTTTGACCCTCGTCTGTCTTCATTTTATTGGGTTCTTTTCTTTCACTCTGAGAGTTTATATCTTTTTTTTTGCCTGAGTGTTATATTTAATAAATATGTAGTAAACCATTTCCAACGTATTCTATTTTTTGTGCTCTTTTCTTACTCAAGATATTTTGGGAAGTTTTTTTCTTGAAATGTTGAACCTTATCTTGACTGATATGGATACAGAACCTTATAGCCACATACTTATACGTTTTTTTTTTTATTTATGTAGAAAATTGAAGAGTAAGAAAGAAACACTCTTATCCATTTCTCCTTCATATATTATAGACTAAATCCTTATATTTCATTTTTGAAGGATTTATTGTAGGTATTCAAATTTTGCATCCGGGATTACTTAAGGTATCAAAATCATTGTGAGGATTCTGAAGAACCACTTTTTTTATGTCTCCAAATTTAAAAATTCCTTGACAGAATTCCGTTTCAGACACCAGAAGATATTTTTGGTCTCGTGTCTATCTATCGTTGTGTCCGTCAATATTTGTACGTCACTATATCTTGGAAAATTACTAATGAAATTTTAATATCCTTTGGACGCTATACGTAATTAGCCGACTGTTAGTCCCATTCAATCTTATGCGCCTATTTATTTGTTTTGACATAACTGCATCAACGTAATTAGAGGATGATGACTTATCACTTTATATTATTAATTTTTATCCTCAATGTTAAACGAAAGCTATAATGGGACAGGGACATTTTGTTAGTTATTAGTTTTTTTAACTGAGATTTTCTGTTACTACTTCATAATACTTTATACTAGAGGTATAATTATGCAGCTTAGTAGAGAATTTACTCTTACAGTGTTAACACTCAACATTGAAGATGATATTATTACATTTTGAAACGCGCTAGTGTATTTTAATATAACATTTTGGTGAGAATATTGTTGTGTTACTTTCTCCCAATCTCTCTAGACATAATTAGTAACATTTTTTTATTTCTCCAAATGCAAAAATCCCAAGAAAGAAATAAGATTAAGTCATCAGGGATCAGTTTTGGTCCCGTGTCTGTTAGTTTGCGAACTATTTTAGAAACTACTCGTCTGATTTCAAGCATTAGATGGTAGATCCAAAATAGCCCACTGTGTGCCCAATTATAATTTCAAACTTTGTGCTCACAAACTTTTACTAAATGCATACTTTTATTCGAGTAAAAAAAAAAGAATTTTGATAGAGTTACATATTATATAAGGCAATAATAGGTTGTATAACCATAACATCGCGAAAATTTCAAAAGAACGCCAATTTTAAATAAATGTTAATGGTTAAATGGAAGTAGTCCACAGATGGTCCCAGTTTATATAAAAAGTTGTCCCATTCTTTACAATAGGGATGTTGGGAAGTGAGGAATTATGAACATTAAAAAATCATTTCTTTGGTTCACCCCCTTACCAGTTTATGAAGAGTGAACCGTAAGAAGCCCCCTTTACCATTTAATTGGTGTTTTTTTTTTACTAATTTAGTGTATTTAGACATAAAATAATTCACCTTTATGAAGTTTCATAAAGGCATAATGTTTTAAACATAAAAAATAAACCTTCATAGTTTCGTTCTTGTGACTGTCTGTCATTCTCTACAGTTCCAATAACTTTTGAATCAAAAGACATAAAAAGATGAAACTTTCAAGGTTTAAAGATTGTTTTGAGGCGCACACAGGAAAACTATATAGCGAACTTAAAAATGATCAGCTATTCCAGTCCAAAATGGCAAATAATTCACGTTACGTGATTATTAAATTATTTTTAAAAAAATAAATAAAAAAAAACTTATTAATTTACATTAATGTGCTTTATTAAGCTTTATTGTTTGTTTATTTCATTTACCAATTTCATTTTAAATTATTTAATGATTATGTAAATTTTTTAGGCGTAATAACCCGGAGCTATTGCTTCACCCCCTTACTTATCATTCAGGCCGGATATTTTTCCTCACCCTCATCTCCATTCGATGTAAATAAACAGATGAACAAAAACTGAATGAACTAAACTGTTTTTGCGGGATTAAATTGAGCACCCAGAGAACGAAAACGAAATTAAAATTTACAAAACAAAATAAAATCAAATAAACAAGTCGCTCGTATAAAGTTTTCAAAGCATTTCCATACTGTATTCAAATGAAAATGTTTCGAATGTTCCGTGATTTTTTTTAAAGCGCTCAAAAAATATAAATAAATCATAAATATTTAAGTAATGTTTTGTTCTGCACGAATTCAATTCATTATATAATATAATGTTTTATTTAAAATTAAAATCGATACATTTGCATTACTGAATTATAGTAATCTTTAAGTAGGCTGAATTGTATGCTTATTTTCTACTTACTTGCAACATTTGATTCATCACAAGTCATTAATTAATAATAAATTAAATTAAATAATAATAAAATAATTCATAAATAAATCATAAGTACTAATTTAGGATATTAGCAAATTAGATTTGGGCACTACTTTAGATTATTATTATATAAAAAAAAGGGAAGGGACTAACGGACGACTAACCCTTTGTCTTAATATTTATTTTGTCAGTCATTTATATTCTAAAAAAAACATAGGGGAGTTACAATCTAAAAAAGTACCTAGATTTGATCCACGAGGAGGGGGTAAAAAAGGGAGGGATTAGGAAACCCTGTGATAGATGTTCTTGCTTTGTAAAATTACATCAATCATTTTTTTATGGAAGTTTATATACCCAAATAATGTAAATTTAAAAATAAATAAATAAAAATGAAATCTCTATGATCTTTACCTGAAACCAGATTGCCAATCCAGACACAAAAAAATATTTAATAACGTCAGCAGGTTACAAAAAAAAAAAAAAATAACATCAGACCGGAAATTACCGCAGTTACCAGATTTTTCCATGAGAAGCATCTCTATCCACCTTAAGTTTTTTTCACATTGATTCCTCTACCACGTATGGTGATGCCATCCAGGTCAATGCTGTGCTTCTATCTGAGGCATGTTTAGCTATAACTGTGCGATCTTTTACCCACTGTTGATAGAATGAGAATGCTGGTAGCTCGAGATTTTATAGATATCGGGTTGAACTACTAATGGAAACATTATTGCAACCTTACAATGAACCTGATATAATATGATGTTGGGCTAGAAAGGTTTAGGAATAGTCCTTTAAGGGAGTAAACAAGCTGCGGATACTAAAGCCTGTAATAAAAAGCACTTGCCTTCCCGGTAACTTTATTACCCTCCTTTAAACCTTATCATAAGGCAGTTTGTAAAAATCTTTATCAACCTCATTACCAACGTTTGGTGACCGTGTTGTGCGATACAATATTAGTCTTACACTAAAGACTATTAACAAGACCCCTAGGAAACGTGTTAGCTAGTGATAAAACAAACACCACAATACGGTATTTATCAATGAAACTAAGGTCGCTTAGCATTTTGACACGCTTTGCCAGGTTAATGACACAATTAAACTTCTTTAATGCATGGGGTGCATAGGGTGGGCAAAGGTGAAACCGAGCAAACGACCAAAAGAACGAGGTTTACGAAACCAATTTGTAATCAGCTTACCAGAAGGGATGCGATGACTTAAACAAGCTAATTTCTGCTCTTCTTCAATACTTAATAATTGTTGAAAATATGCACAGATTCGTCCTTAGCATCGTGCGAAAGAATAAAAATGGTGTTACCATTAACTCTCGTATATATGTGATAGAAATTAAATGAGCAATAGATGCATCGATGTCATTTATCAAGCGAGCTAAAATTGCAGCTAAAGGACTTCCCATTTGGCAAATATTTGGTCATAAATTTTCCCCCTGATATGATAAATAAACCACTCCTAAAAAATACTATAACATCTAAAAAAAATAAAAAAAATAAACCTAGGGAAAGTCATTAAACCGTTTAATTTCTTCCCATCCATCCCTGAAAATCATGATGACCACAACACTGGGAATGTGGGATAGCTTTCACATCTAAATGTCACTATTATTCTCAGTGTTGTGGTCATCAAGGTTTTCATGATAATAAACAAAATAATTTATAATGGTCTCATTTGTGAGAGCATTATAGATGTTTCACTAATAACCCGAACGTTCAAAGACTCTTCAAACTGCTCAGAATTCTTTATTTCAAATCTATGGAAAGAGAGCCAGATTATTAATATATTGGTGACAAACCTTAATGACAGAATCGGATGAATAGGATCCATCTTCATCTTCTTAATCGTACAGTTCTTAGGTAAACCATAAAGTTTAGGGGAAATGCCATTAAAGCATTTAAGCTTACCAGCTCGTCTGCTGCTAATCCATTTACCAGCTATTATCAGATTAACAAAGTAATTACACTTATTCTGCACATGCTTATTCTTGTGGGTGGGGGTCTCTCTACCTTATTTCTTGTATGCAGATTGATCTTCCAATAATTTATTCACTTGGTTATCATATTTATATTGATCGTATATGGCATAGTTGTTTGGTTGCCCTTGTCAGCCTTGACTACAACTGTCCTTATGTTAGGATAAAAAGATTTTGTTTTATAAAAATGTATTTTTAAAATTCTTTCTTCTGGAATATTTTACCGTGCTTTAACCAGTGAGTGAAGTTAGATATTAAATTAACACACCGTTTTCTTGCACATTTTTTTTAATGTTGTCATCCCCAACAGGGTCTAGAAGTCTAGACCTAACTCAATGTCACAGATGAAATCAATGAAACTAAATTTAAATGTAAAATTTATTATTTTATTTAAATAATATATTTTGTAGGCAATTATAACCTTACTACTTTGGTTACCTTTGTTCTAATTCCCAGCATTTGATTTCCAATAATCAATTGAGTAGTTCTAGCAATAGCTTGAGAATACATGCAGTATTGTATGTAATACTATTGTGTAATTGTATCAGTCCTTGTTAACGCTGTATGAATTTGTAAATCCACTATGTATGCTGCATGTGTCATAGGTGCAGGGATAGGAACTTTTCCTCCTCCTCATTATACAGGTTTGTTAATGACGAAGTGTCAATGACAAAGTATGTGAGCTGAATTTATAATTCCTTCAGTTCGAAGAAGAATTTGTAAACTGATAGCAATAATTAACAAGCAGGTTTCCCATGATATTTTCCCAATAATGGTTGATGCACCACTCGTCTAAATATTTTGAATGCTAATTTTAAAATAAAACAAGTTTCAAATTTTACAATCTATTAAATAGAATAGATAGTTTTTATTTTTTTTGATTTAAAAAAAATCTGGACAGATATCCGTTTCAGACATAAGGGAACAATCATTTTGCTATCGTGTTTATCTCTTGAAATTTTTTTGGAAAACACTATGTCTAAATAACTAAAGGTACATAGTAATGTAGATGTTAGGTCATACTTAATCCGTTATTGGTCCCATAGCCCCATAGGTATTTTAGGCCTCTACGGCCATTTCTGTCTCTGGCCATTCTGTTCTCTGGCACAAATTTGTTTTTCTTGAGAACTATCTTTAAAAGTTCTCACCCGATTATAAAAATATTTGGAGGGTCTATTTAAAATAGCCCATAGATAGTCTTATAATTATTAACACGTCACAACATAATTAGAGTCAGAATTAAACGTATTTAAAATGACACTACGCTAAAATCCAGCCAAAACACTACATTTTTATTAAAAGTTTATTGAATTGTCTAAAAAAATGGCCCAGAATATTTTTTTATATTTTTCCGTCTGCTACCTTTAAGAAATTAGCATATTTTATTAAAATAATGCCTCTTTAATGAATTATTGTGTTGTACATGACATAAGGTAGATTTTCCTTGTTAGGGTACAAATCCATAATCCATACAAAAGAAATACATCAGTTAGTTACTGCTTAAAATAAAATTTGGTATTACCATTTTTTATGACATGTAAGACATTTTAAGTTATTTATAGTAGGCAGTGTTTTTGTAATTGATCAAGGCAGAATTACTAGACTTCATTAATTTTTTGGATGTTTAGAATTGTAAGAGAATCTATTGGAAACCCAATGGAGCCATTTCTTTGCATATTGTTCTAGATGAATTTATACACATGGAAAGTTTGATTATCCATGATATTTAAGGATATATTTGCTAGGTAAAGGATACCAGGCTATAAGGAATGCAACAAGTCATGTCTAGAACTGTTTTCAGATGCACATCATTATAAACCTGGATGTAGATTTTAAAAATAATATGTTAATCCTAATAACCAAGCTCTTTTGAATGATGGCCTGGGCCAAATAATCATCTTAGGATTTAATTCGTGCGAGAATCTCTGCTATCCGTTAGTTGTTTAGCTAACCCTTCCTCAACTCAACCGATTCCTAACTAAATACTACATTTCGAATGCCATATATGTGAAAAAATTACACAATGCCACACCTTTCTTCATTGTTATGCAATTGGTTAAAGCAAATAGCTGGTGATTCTAAAAAAAAGTGCGATTATTCAGAATTTTTTAAAGGCAATATTATACATACATCAATATCCATTTTTTTTTTTTTTTTTTCAAACTTCTAATTCCAATATTTTAATCATTGTCATCGTTATCTGATTGCAGGTATCATGGTTGCGTCGAGAAGGAGAAAAGTTGAAACTTGTTTCCGTAGGTCTTGATCCCTACTCAAACGAGCCAAGGTACACAACATTGTACAGCGAACCGAACGACTGGCAGCTTCGGCTGGATAGGGTCCAGCATTCTGATCAGGGTCAATATGAGTGTCACGTATCCTCACATCCGCCCATCAGTTTGTCGTTCTTCCTCACTGTCGTCGGTAAGTACCCCTTCACAACTAAACTTTACAGGTAATCAAAATCTTTTCGGCGTTGGAAATGGTGTGATTTGCATGTTTTGTAGCTATTTCTATGAAGCTTTGAGTTTTTTTTTCATTTGTAATCTTCTTCCGTGCGATTAAAGCTGATAATTATATACCTAGAATAATCTTGGAAATAAATGTAGTCCTACAATTTTTTTTTTTTTTTTTTTTTTTCTTTCATATAACCGTATTGTGAACAATTGGGGCTGATATAAGAGGACAATGCAAATTGTTTTAGCCCGTTCTTTATGCACCGCATCAGACGTTTAATATTTAATCAAAATCTTTACTATTCTTCGTCGTTTATTAGTGTTAATAACAGTGTAGAGTGTATTAGAATTAAATATTAGTTGGTTGTAATTGACCATAAAAACTAAATATAATCAAACATTGGTCTAATCTAACACCTCTTATTATCATTTTTAATTTATGACATGATTGGTTGGCACTCTTTCAATTTGGTAGTTATTACTTTGGTTGTGCTATAACGAGACAGTGCCATGATGCCTTTAAGTCCGATTCCATGTCATTTTGTCTTCTAACAGAAGCATCAACATCATTTGTTTCACATAAAAGTAGAAGTATGATAGTAGTAGAGACGTAGTCCACTATCTACTGAATCCTAGTAATAGGTTAGAGGGCCAGAACACGTAATGCTCTTCTGTAAACGGTCCCTTTTTTAGTACTTTTCTTTTATGGATGGTCAGTTGAAGTACTAAAGCCATTCATCCTCAACATGCAGCTGGAGGAAGGACAACAAGATAAACTATGCTTTTATCTTTTTTAACCCCGAAATCTACTACGTATATAGATTTTGTTTCGTCTACTCTATTTTATATATCTTAAGGTTTTATTTTGTCTATTGAAAATCGTTTGAGAGGATAGAAATGATCATTTGTGCCGATTGTTTTTATCGCAATTAAGATTGACAGTGAATTATTTGTATTTGTTTGACCTTTATTACAGGACTTTGTAAAGTATAATCGAATCCGTTATTTATTATTGCTTTCATTACGCTAAATAAAATGTAATATGTAGAATTAGTCAGTCCAACATCAATGTTTGATCATCTATTAATTATTGTCTGGTTGTAATACCCTTAACTATTATCCCCTCCCCTCTTCTCCTACTAGTATCTTACGAGTTGAACCTTTTTTATCTCTGTCAGGCTGGTTTACATTTATTTATTTAATACAATAAATAAAGGTAAACCAGCCTCCAAATTATGTTTTGTTCTACTGCCTAATTCCCATGGAGTCATGTCAGTTAAGTACCAAATATCAATTCCAAGTATTCATTATTTTCTCCCATTTTCTTTATCTATTGTGTTGTAAGTCTCAAAAATATATTGTAGAGGTAAATTCCGCAAAAGACAGTTGAATGTTGTTTTTATCTTAGACGTGTTACTGGTACTTATAAGGCTCGGTCGGACAAATTGGCGAACTGATGAGAATGGTAAGGCTGTAGTACTGGACTCAAGCACTATAGTACTCAACTCTAGCACTATAGTACTCGACTTTAGCACTATAGTACTCGACGGGTTGTACGACTTCTTGATCGAACATAGTAGACACAATTTTCGACAAGTTGGTCTTATTTTGGTCCTTTTTTCCAAACCTTGTTGTATAGAGTTCCAGTCATTTCACGCATCCTTCATGCCTTCGATCAATGTACCATTAATACGAATATGATGTAAATGATGAGTATCATATAAATCAAAACATCAACCCCACGGCCTCATGTCGCTTTCGATTAATTGATAACCGTCAGACGTGGCAGGTAATTTCATCCACATGGTCACCCTGGCTCCCATCCAATGGATAAATCTGATAGTTAAGTGAAAAGTGTAGTATAAAATCCTACAACATTTTTTTGTTAGTTTCACAACTCAATGAACAAATAACCATTCAACCTTAAATGAACCTACGTGATTAAATTTAATCATTCCCAATTTGGACGATCCAACTTTTGGCTCAACCAAAAGGAGAAGGAGTCCAAGTCTACTTTGCTTTAAGATCACACGACTATAAATTAATGATCAGAGCGTTTCTTATCATATTTTCACGCTGGAATGACTTTTCCACCGGATTCGACCCAGCCCTCATCGGAAAGTGAAAGTTTTAAAACGGTTATCTGATTAGGAAACCATGACCTATTCTGGAAATTTTCCTTATTTTCACCGTCTTTCCTATCTGAAAGAAATTTTCTCTACTTCAAAGAGCACCACTAAGCTTTTTTTTACTTATATAGTCGATAAATTTCACCTTCTTCTCTCTCCCTTTATTTATAAATGTATATATGTAGTGTATAAATATTATGGACATTGTTTTAACATTAAATTTACCAACATTAACGTAAATACTACAAATATCCTGTACAACAGTTTGTGCGGAATGAGTGTAAAATTGTGACAGCGGGGGAAGATCGAAATATGCAGTGTGAGAGACAATGAGAGCTCAAGATCTTCAAAATTCTGGCTTCTCTGTGGCTCCCATACATTTTTTTTCTCGCGGTGTTACACATTACGAAAAAACTATGGCAATATTGAAAGTATAAATATCATAATTTAACAGGCCTTGCGCTGCACCAGCTGTTGCACCTCAGAGTTGTTGATTTGAAGTACCTAAGGTCAAGTTTCTGACCACCTTCCAAAAAAGTCAGTCTATCAAAATACTGTAGTATCTAGTATCTACATAAGTATGGAGTGTCTACATTGAGGCCTAGTCCCCTCTTTCTTTAGTCTATGACCTCACTTCACTCCTACTTTCATGAGCAAGACTGCTGTCTTATTTTGATTTCTTATCATCTGGCCAGTTTCTGATTTAGGCATAAAATAGACTAGCCAACAATTTAGGCTGATTTTTTAGGAGGGGATCTGGGTCTTTTCAAGGTTAGGTTTTTGTTGCGGATGTCATTCCTTTTTATTGGTTTCATCATCGTGGGTGTCATACTTTTATTCTGGGCCACTTAAAATTTCGATGATGAGTGAGTTAATAACAAAAATGGCATTTTCGAATCTCTACAATTTTGAAACATAATTGTAAAGAGTTTGGTCTTCCAAGACGGGGTTTTTAAATGGTCTGCGACTTCACAAACGACAGTACAATGTAATTTCTTCTTGGGCTTTTATTCACTCGAATTATGGTTCAGTTTTAGAATTACAGCGTTTAATATAATTAAACCAAATTTACTTATATACTATTTAAATATCATGTTTAAATTAAGTATAAAAATAATGCAAAAATATAATTTATGTACATCTGTATATATTATACTTTATGTACATCAATTACCTTTTACAAACATCTACAAAAAACCCAAATAACATTATTTTATTCATTTAAAATAATCTTTAAAAATCCATTTATACTTCTTATTTTATTTAGGTCTTATCGTACTCATAACATAGAAGACAAATATTTGGTTAAGCTTTTAAAAATCTAGAGATCAAAAAGCCAATTTGTCTTACTTACAACAAAAAAAATTCTTTTGAGTTTATTTTTTATTTTTAAAAAGTTAGAACTAAAAAATATGAAGTTCTTGCAATATAACCTTTTATAAAAATAATTTTACAAAGGTTAAAAAAAAACTAAATTGAAATTGAATTCAAGTCATTACTTTGTTTACTTTTTGTCTTCACTTATTTTACTTTTTTATGTTTATTTTGTTAAAATAAAATATTGTTTTATATAAAAAATGGATGGGTCTAAATTATTGGTTTAAATGTTCTTAGGGTGATTGTGAGAGCTTGTTATTTAAATTAGCCTTTGAGATAGAAGAGCAGAAAGAATTACATTTTATTTTTGACTGGATGATAGAGTTTTTTTTTTTTGCGGGAGGCACCTTTGTGAAACCCGCGATGGTTTCATTTAAGATGTATATAAGAAGATCGTAACGTAAAAGTTGCCTTGAGATATTTATCTGAAGAATGAGAACAAAAGAGAATTGGAAAGAGTAAAAGACTTCTTTTTCTTCCCCCCTATAAAAGAAAAACTCCTTTTAAGGCAGTTTAAAAGAGAAGCAACTCAATTCTAAAATTCTAAGGCAAGTTTTTTTTTTTAACTATTTTTGTTGCTCTTTTTCATCCTTTCGCTTTCAATTTCTTCGTTTAATATTCTTCGGTGGGTTATCGCCTTGTTTCAAATTTTAAGTATTAGTAATTTATTACGTGTAGAACTATTAAAATGTTTTAAATTTTATTCGGTCTAGTTATTCAAAGAGGTAAAAAAAATAAATTAGGTTAAGATGTCTGTCAATTAGTGTGCCACATAGTAGTAGTAGTAGTAGCCTTTTTAGGCACCGTGGTGGAGAGTTCCAGCTACTTCACACATGATACATTTGTACACTATACTGCCGAAGCGAGTATGGTGTGGTCATTAGTAAGCTATATCACTAAGCGTGCGTCAAAGCGTAGGGGAGGAGTGCCCCAAAGGGGGTGTCCCTTGCCCTGCTCCGCCCTCGAACCATAGATACAAATCACATCATCATGACACGATCGGACCTACATCAAAGAGTGGAGGAAGAGTGCCTCATAGGAGGTGTCTCTCGCCCTGCACCGTCCGCGATTCATTAATGCAATTCAGAGTACCATGGCACGGGATCGAACCCACGACCTCGATTTGCCTCGACTCATTGATAGCTGAGTGAGCGCCTTAAGACGCTCGGCCACCATGGCTCCCTAGTGTGCCACATTACTTCCTCGTGTCCTAATATTGTAAATGGTCACATGAGTATAAAATAATGTAATCTCTCTGGAAACCTAAAGCGTCTTAATTGTTTCAATTCCCAGTGGCGTCACATTTATTTCATATTGTTATACTAAATACTCATAGACAATACAACAACCTGACATTTATGCGATCGTCTGTTGATTACTTTTAAGAAATCTTAATTTGTTGCGTAGGCTTTCGCTGCTTGTGTCGTAATAAATATTTTTATTTTCCGGTGAAATCCGCGTTACGAGAGGTTGAATACTGTCGTTTCACATCCACTACTTAAAGCATCTTCAGGGGTGTGGTGCATCGTGATTTTGACTTGAAGCAACAAGATATAGAGTATATTTTGTTAGATTTAAAGTATATTTTGTTGTTGCTTCAAGTTAACATCAGGATGCACCTGCACCACATCCCTGAAGATGCTTTCAATAGTGGATGCGAAACGACAGACTTCGACCCCTTCTTAACGCGCGATTTCACTGGGAAACCAAGCTATGTATTAAATTTTGATTTCATCAAAGTCAGATGATTAGGTTTTCAAGAGACCTCGACGTTAAACGGGTTTTCTGTTTAGAAATTTTTTAATTGGGAGTCTTATTTTGTTCTTCAACAATTTTGGTCATCAGAATAATCACAATGTTTCTGTTACCTTCGGTTTGCTTGGTAGCGAAATGAGGTTTACCCTTAAATTTTGTATTTCCTGAAGTTGATGTTATATGTCGAAACGCGTTTGTTTAATATAAAATTATAGGGTCAATATTGTTGTGTCAATTTCTAATAACCTCTCTAGACATAATTATGTAGTTGTGCCACAAAAACTCGGTCGAAACAATTAATTATTTACATAATTAAAGTTGTATTTATTCATGCTTCAATCCTATTCATGGTGTTTCAACAAATGAGTGGCAAACTTTTGTAAATAATTACTCATTATTTTAAAACCGAAGAAGTTTTTTCAATTGTAAATGAAGATTAGGATTAAATTAAAACTTGACTTCGAACAATAGTTTTTTGTTAGTTGTTTTTAACCAGACTAAGGATACGGCTGCGGTTGTTAAAGCGGCACCAATTTCAAAGGCTGCTATCTCTTAAACTTCCAAGTTCTCTCTTTCTCTTCGTCTATTCCTCCTCTTAATTTTCGTCTCTTTAAATTAAGTTGTTCCACTTAAAAAGCGGATAATCCGGTTGTTTTATTGCTTCTGTTCATCTAAGCGGAAAAACTTTTTGGCAGGAAGTAAAGCGGAGATTTTCATCCGCTCCCTTCTTTACTCCAACCGCAAAAAAAAAGAAAGATCGCCACCAGTTACGATTAAAATGCCTTTATAATCTTTATCTCAAGATTCCGTTGAAGAGGGAAATCTTACAATCTAATTATTAACAACTTTTAATTCTATCCTTGAGAATTTGTCTCCTTCTAGATTCATACAATTATAGGAAAATCGATGTAAGCTTTAAATACCATCTTTTTCTTTGTTATATGTTAAGTGAAAAGGAAGTAATTTACATTTGTAATATTTCTACATAAACAAGAGTATCTGTGGTTTTTTTTTTTTTATCTGAGTGCACGGCAATACACAAAGCTAAGTTCTAGTATGCATGTAGTGTATCCTCTTAAAATGGGTTTTTGAAATTGAAAACATAAATTAAGCTTAAGTAGCTTAGCGCTCTGTGAAAAATGTAGCCCAATATTAAGCCTTTTAAAAAGAGAGTTTTAAAGTTTGAATTTTATGCCTCATTCAGATACTGGCCAAACAATCAACATAAAAGAGCAGTCTTGATCATGAAGTACGGGTGAAACCAGACTTGGCTGGAAGGTAGAATCTCACTACTTTTAAATGCTGTCTTTTTTGGCTGGGTGTCTGGAATTTGGCCCTTTTTTCATTTTGGGTTTTTGTTGGAAATACAATCTACAATTTTATGAACATTTGTTCACTTCCCTTTAAAAAAAAAAGCATGTTACAGTTTCTTTGTGGGAAATCTTAAGAAAGATGTTACGTTTTAACGTTAGAATTTTAATCAGCAAATGTTATTAGAGCTGCTATTGGTTGCAGTATTTGAATTATTATGCTTAAGTTTTGTTCTGCAGTTTTCAAATCCTCTACAAATTTTGGCACACAAGTGTATCTATCTTAGCATTTTGTGATAATCGCATAGTGTTTTCACAATCGCAAAAAGTTCATTGTTGATGTTTTCAAGATGGCGGACGCCTAAATAGAATGTTTAACATGTTATTCATCGCTTTAAAGTTCTTTAAGAGTAGGAAACTAATTATGTAACTATTATTATAAAATAATAATAATAAAAATGCTGGCACTTTTTAAAGAAATATAATATAGCCTATTACTAAGTATAGAAATAAAATGTATTACATACTAAGACAATATTCTCATAAATGACCGAAAACATAAAAATTAAGGGTTTTAGAATTAACATTGTAACCATATCATCAATTTTCGATCCAAAGTTGTAATTTATTATCTTGTTTTCAACTTTGCGTCGCAAACCAAAACAGCATCCCACTAATCTACTCTTGCACAATTATTTTAAAAAGGTTTGTTAATGCCTCCTCCCCTTCCTCCCCGCATTGCTTTAATTCCGAGTTATGTCGAAACCACACTTAGACCAAACTTTATTAATTTTCTGATTATAAAATTTCCTCCTGGGTGCTTATACTTGTTTTCTATTAGTAAAAAGTTAAAGAGTTCAGGGGAAGGGGGTTAAACCTTCATCGCCATTAGACTGAGGGGACCAGTTTGAAGCAGAAGTGAAGTCTTCTTGCTTCCCAACACAGTTTGCCAAGTTATTATTGAATTAGCGTAAAACCCAGCTACCCTGCCCCTCCTCCCTTAGTATAATGAAGGCTCTCTTCTAAATTAGGCCCGACAATTAAATAACACTCAACCATCTGCCTACAGTAACACCCTCTTCTCATTACAAAACTCATGAAAATTCGACAAATTTTGCTTTTCTCTTTTTTTTGTCCCCGAAATGATTAAACTTGTCTTTAACAACACCCTCGTACCTACTCTCTAATTAACCTAAAAGCTTTAATTAAGAATAATCATCAACCAATGCCTTTTGATTAGATAAATTCAACAGTTATTTTCATTTCATGTAAATGAAAATTATAAATAAACAAACATACAGTATAAATTCTACATGTCACAACGGAATTTTGCCTCAAAAGTGTTACTTTTTTCATCATGTTTAATAAAATATACGTCGATATTTTGCCGTATTTGAGTGGGGGTAAATAAATATTTACCTTATTAAACCTAATATACATGTTCTATTTTAATTAGGGTGATATTATTATTAATTATATATTAAGAAAATTCTAATATTTACCATCCCTTATAAAAATAATTCATCTTTCCCATAAAGACAAACAGCTTCAAATAATAACATCACAACAGAAAAAGTAGATCTGTAGTATATACGCTAAAGGCTTATCCGAACACTAACAAAAACATTCAACCATGATTGCGATTTCGTAAATTTGGATGAAACCTGCTAACAAAATAAAAGACAAATTTCACAACAACTTATGTAATGCAGACAAACTAAAATAACCCTAACAGGTTACGTATTACACAAAATAAAATTAAATGATTAAGCAATACGTAATAATGTACATGCAATGTATAAAATGTTTATGTATGATTCCATTGATGTTTTAGGCGTGATTGTGTCCTGGAGTGGGGATAATTATAGATATAACAAAATAAATAATTTAATTTATAGTCCAGTGCAATTAGACAAATTAACGGCTCAACTTCGGAAAAATTAGGGGAAAGCTGAATTTTGGCATGAACCTTGATATTGCGGTTCTAAACAAAATGTCAAAAGTCCCCATTGATCCGAGTGCCGCTAAAAGAACAACGCGGGGTCAAAGGTCATCAAAAATCAGTAACGCTTTTGGAGATAACCTCAATTTACCTTCTTATTTATTATGAAACATGCGCTCCTTTCCACACCACCTTAGGCTCAATTCACATACGAGTGGCATTGGTCTGGCATAGATCTGGCGTGGCGCTGGTTTGTACCACCTCTATACGCTAACCTATTGCCCATTGTACACTGGCATGGCGTGGTAGAGGATGGCAAGTGGCGCCTCCACCACGCCACTCCGACGCCCCTCGTGACTTGGCTATGTGACTAAGTGGCAAGAAATTAATTGTTTGCAAGTGGCGCGCCACTTAGATAAGTCACGAGTGGCGTCGGAATGGCGTGGTGGAGGTGCCACATGCCACCCTCTACCACGTCATACCTGCGTATATTTGGGCCATAAGTTAGCATAGAGCTGGCACAAACAGTGCCATGAGTTTCCCCACGCCACTCGAGTGCCGTCCTCAATTCACTCGAGTATGAATTGAGCCTAAAGGTGGTGTGGCAAGGAGCGCATGTTTCATGATAAATAAGAAGGTAAATTGAGGTTATCCCCAAAACCGTTACACCTACGAATAAAAGTCATTAAATCTTTTTTGTAGGAAATTTTCTATGCTACAAATTTGATTACATGTATTTTTTCTGTAAACGTGACCGTTAATGAGATGTTCACAAAAAAAAACCGATTTTGATGACCTGTGACCCAGCGTAGTTCTTTTAGCGGCACTCGGATCAATAGGGACTTTTGACATTTTGTTTAGAACCGCAATATCAAGGTTCATGCCAAAATTCAGCTTATTTTTCCGAAGTGCAATGTCTAATTGCACTGGACTATTTACATTATTCCAATTAACCCTTAAAACAAAAGGCCCACATCAAAAAGAAGACTGAACATGAAGGACAAAGAAAATAATTTTATTAATATACATTTAGAGATTATGCCTTAAGCATTCTTATAAACTTACCGTTTTTATATAAAATTATTATATAATTTTTAGACCCTTTGTAATATATTGTTTTGTTGGACAAAAATATATCTGTATTCTATCACAAATAATAAGTCCTGACATGGGGTAATATCGTAAGAATAAATTTGCGTGTCTAAGTTGACTAGGTAGAGGGGTATTATCCTGATATTATTTGTGTTATATAAAGGCTTACAACATGATTTATACCCTGAGTATCACTTGTCTAGACTAATATACAGTCAGTACTACTCTTGATTTATGATTAATATTACCCGGCTAAAAATAACTAGCGATTACTTTGTACTGTTAACTAACTAGAAATATATAATCTAAGAAATAAATATTCATATTACTTATAGTTTATATTAAACATTCATCTTATTTAATACCCCAGGGATAAACGTATTGTTAATAGATTATAATCTTTGTATATTGATATTATAATACAATTATATATTGTTAGAATATATAATATGTCATATTTATAAACTATCAAGACTACAATTTAGGTAAATACTTGTTTGCGTAACTTGCCTTGCCAAAAATATGCAATAACTCCCCAGACATTTTCTAATTATTATACTTATATTTTAAATTTATTGATTTTGATCATTTTAATACTATTAGTCAACGAAGACCCCTTACGTTTACGTCCTTCTTTAGAGTAGATATAGTATCATAGCTTTAAATACTATAAAGTTATTCAAGTTTTGATCTTGTCGCTTACAGTCTATCCCAAAAGAGAGTTAGTTCGTTGACACCGTGAAAAATCGAGTGACGCGCAGGTTGGCCAACCTCTGAGGGAAAAAATAAAGCCACTACATTCACCTTCTTATATGGTTATCAAGAGGGCAAATCTTGAGCTCTCGTTGGCTCCCCACCCTATTTGCTAGTTCGTTTAAACATATAACATTCGTTACTCTAGGAACGAATGTTTGGAAGTAACGAATATCATTTGCCAAAATGTTGTTTTGTTTTATAAGTTGTTGTCGTTTACAGAGCAGTGGACTTAATACAGTTAGCTAGTAACTCTCGCATCTAGCTGTTAACTCACTTGTTCCATTAGTTATGTGACAGTTTATGTTGGGTCGACAACCAATCATAGATTTACCAATCATAGGTTAGTTTCATATTGCTTTTGACGTTAAAACGTCCACGACAAGTTGATATTATGTAGTAAAGTAACTATTAAAGCTTTATATCCTTTATTTAAGTTCTTATAAATATTAATATTAAGAGGTAAAATTGTATTGATGTTGATTGTTGTTAATTTTAATTGGCTATATTCTTGCTATGGTTCTTTTTAATTCCTCAGTCCACCTCTTTCAGCACTAAAGATGGCGAAAGCTGCTTTGATAAAAAAATAAATATATTACATTAATATTTAAATAAATATTTTACGTGGACAGACTTTTCCTTCTATTTTTAAATGTATGTAGTTAAAGTTTGGATTCATTCGGTCATTAGAAGCAAGGGGTTCTTTGTTTAGTTCCTGATTCTGCCAAGAAGCCCCACGCTTCACGTGTTCGGGTTCACCTAGCATCGCCATATAAATACAGTGTGGTGCAGCGCGGATGAACACATTTTAAATTATCACCAAGTGCTTAATTGTAGAGGTAGGAGATTGATATAAAGCTAAAATGTAGAAGTTTACTGGACATAAGTCAAATGTTTAAGTGTGGGAGATAATGTTCGATAAATGACGCCTTGTCGATTTATACATTCTTAGAGGCGCTTGGCGTAGTTACGCTTCACATTCTCCAACATCTCGTCAGGGAATCTGATTTTTCATCCCCTATTCAAAGGATAACGAAATGGATACTGTCCTCATATGGTTTCAGCAAGATAAAGCAACTGCACACACAAGTGTTCATGGATCGCGTGCGTTTAATTTTTCTCGGTTGTGTGAATAATGTGAATGTTAAAATCGACAAGGACCTAATTTACCGGATATTATCTTCCATACTTTAAAATTTGACTTATGTCCAGTAAACTTTCAATTTTTTTCTTAAAAACTTGTTTTATATCAATCTCCTACCTCTAATATTAAGCACAAGGTATCAATTTAAAATGTGGCTATCCGCGATAGCTACTTATAGGAAGTGGCTAGCGTAGTAAAGTTAGGTTATATAGGCTAGTGATTTGTTCAATTAGTTGTTTACCATGGAATAATAAGTATAACTTGTATTACTTGCATATCTTAATATTTATATTTCTTCTTGAGGATTTTATAATATAAAAATACTAGAAAAAAAGCAAATATCTTATCAGGATGACTCTGTTCTCTCTCACTATTTTCCCTTCCAGCTGAGAATATCTGTAAAATGCTTGTAGGGTTTAAAGTAAGGAGTATATCTTTTGAACGGATGCGATCAGCTGGAAATCCTATTTCCTTCCCATCCGTACTTGCCGCATGGTTTCTTCCATCTTACAAACTATCTTCAGGTAAAACATATTTTCTTCTGCATCTTACAAAAATCATTTAAAAAAAATAATAAAAGTCATTATGAAACCTAACTTTTCTCGTATTAAGTTTTTCGTTTCCATATTAATCCATTTATATATATTTTAATTTAATTTCTTATTTTTTTTATTTCTTTTTATTAGGTATATATACGTTTTTTTCAGTCCCTTACAAAATGTAATGTATTGATTTAATTTCGTGCCAGAATGTCAGGATTTAATAGGAGGCCGATAGGTTTTCATTTATAGTAAAATAGATAGGTGGGCTGAAGTTTCAATAAACGACATGCAAAATGTGACGCTCTTAAATATCGTACAAGGAAGATAGAATCTAATAGGAGGTTGATTGGTTTTCACTTTTAGTTCTATATTTCGCGGATAGAAGTATCTTAACTTTAGTAAATGATATCAGAGCATTCTTATATAGTGGACCAAATAGTAATCAAAATGGATTTATGTTTCATCATTTGATACCTTGAGATCCATCTACTGTATTAATTGGACCAATCGCACACTTGGAAGAAAAGTGACACAACTCAAAAAATTCGATTTTTTTGAAAATGGGTGTAAAAAAGCGACCTCTTTGTGGTAGAATAACGTCCTAAGCCGTTATTTTAATAGTTTTCCACTAGATAGTAGTAGTGTCATTATGGTTATCAGTGATATCAAGATTAAGTTGGCGGAACAGAGACATAACTTAGTTGTCGTCAAGTTGTCAATGAGAAAGGTAGTGCGGTGATAGTGAAAGAGTGACACTTTTGCTGTTGAAACAATATTTCCTGTAAGGAAAGTAAACTTTTTTATAACAATAGTGACATATTTATAAAAGTGTCAGTCTATCTTCAAAATTAGTGGTAAAAATAATAGNACATCTTTTATATAATCGAGTAGTGTCCCAACAACGACAACGACAACAACGACTCACCTCTAAATGATTTATAACGTTAAAAATTGATGTGCCATAAGCTGGGATCGAACCCGGGGCTACTGGGAGTAAGCCAGATACTAAACCACTTGCGCCATACCTATGTAACGGATATCAGAGCACAAAACTTCCTATTTAAATGTTTTAATTATAACTGCATAAAACTTACTATTTAAAAAGTAAATGTCTCTTTAAATATCTATTTTAATTATAACTAATTATCTCTCAGCTCTTTTTCTCAACCATATTTATTATTCTGCCCGTTACCGCGGGCCTAACGGCTAGTATATATTAAAAAATGAATATATAAAAGAATAAATTAATTATCAGAATAATCTTTTAATGAGCTTGAATAAGTTATGAAACATTTTTATTTAATTTAATATAGTAATGTTTTCCACCAGCTTTTGTTTTGGTTAGTTAGAAAGTTCAGTATTTTTAGTGCTTCAAGTTTGCGAAAGTGACAGTCTTGTCTTGAGCGTTGAAGATGGTGTAGTATTTTCCCATGAACACATCACCAAGGATCCAGTCAACTGCTGGATTGTCCATGCCATGGAAGCCAAGAATGCAAGCCACACCGTATGGGCTGCTTACCTGTAAATAATAATTAGTCATTATTAATTTAAATATCTTAGTTAATGACCTCATAGATTTAGGAGGGTATAAAAAGTAAAGCTACTTTAAGAACTATCGTGTAAGTTTAATCTTTTAAACTCGGATGCTCAATTACTTTAAGCCGCTGTTATCTTTATATAAAGTAATTTTCTATGATGCTGAATTAATTATTGTGACAATTATTATTTATTATTTACAATCATTATTTAATTATTAATTATATTTTTGAATGGTCGTAGTGGCTTCTACATTCTAATGACATGATTTTAAAAATTTGTGCATTTCTCTAACGGTAACTAGCGTAATAATTGACCGATTTTAAAGAATTTTAACCCACGGCGCATTTTAAAATATTTGACAACTGAAAAGGTTTTGGAAATTTCATACTTGATATTTTCAAGATAAGGCCTAATATAGCGGATGACAAAACAACATGTTTTAGTCAGCATGAAATGTTATACATTGCTTTGAAAGTCTTGAAGAGTAGGCAAAAAATGTGAAACTATAATTGCAAATTTCCATTTATTGCCAGTATTTTGAAAATAAATTTAGCCAATATGTAAAGGACGGAAAAAGTTTATTCTCATTTAGCATGTTGTATATAACTGTAAAGCTCATTCCAGGTAGATTAAGAGTATGGTAATTTTTCCACGAAAAATTGTCCAGGTACTATAATATAGCATAATACATAAAAGTAAAATCCTTTTTTTTTTTTTTTTTTTTTTTTTTTTTTACGCGAGTTCTTTATGCACCGTATTCCTAGTAATATAATCAGTTTAGTTTATACTAAAGATAATTATTATGGGCACAAAGTACTTTGTAAAATAAGCTAACTGCTATACCTTGACAATGTAATCTTCTCCATTTAAATCGTAAACATTTCCGTTGATATTGAAAGAGATTTTAGGAAGCGTGTCAATAGATCTACAATTGACCTGAATGAAAGAAAACAATAATCAGTTAATGAAGCGCATATAACATATACAATGTATATATAAATAAATAAGAAACAAAAATTCGCTAATTCAACAAGGACTTACAAAACCCATTCCGTTTGGTCCGGTTATTGCTCCTACAGTTTTAATAATCATTTGGATGTCGTCGGAAGGTCCGACAAGGAGAGAGGTACCAGTATCAGCGATAGCACGACAACCATTCTTGCAGAGAGTATTCTGACCTCCAATATTGATGCTGAAACATATATTATGTATTTATTAATTTAATTTCATCTTTTAAATTGGGCAGTTAAATAAAATCGACAGTTGCATTTGTACTGTTCGAAAAAACCATGGTTTCAAATTTACCTGTCCATATTAAACTGCCAGAATGTTTCACTTGTAAGAGGGATTGCTTGAGCGTTGGAAATGTCCGCAATGTTTTCATCAATTCCTCCGAACATGATCTCACCTCCTTGATTCATGCTCTGATCCCTGAAAATATATGTTACGGATTAACATTCTTTGAAAATATGTATAGATATTTCTGTCATTTGAATTTACATTCTTTCACAAAAATATCGATATTGCAACAAACTAGTAAAATTGCATAATCCTTATCTTGTTTTCTCAACCTGATCTGTTCGTAATTCTTAAACAGGTTATTGAACTTACCTATTAAGCCATACAGAGAATATAGGCTGAGTCAAATTTTCCTTGATCATATTGAAAAAAGGAGGAACAACTTGATCAGCCGAAATGGACTGGAAGGCAAGACCAAGGATACCATCTGCTCTAGCTGCTACGAATGTCTGTCCTGGTTCAACTGTGGCTTCTCCGAAAACTTGGTTCTCAATCTTTAGATCTCCGATCTTGAAAAAAAGGAAAAATTCAATAGTTGAAAATGTTGAATAAATTATTTATCTAAATTATGATTTTATTCAACGACGACCAACTTCTCAATCATATGTTGATTGAGCAGCTACTGGGATAGAAAACAACTTACAGTCAATGTGTCTTGTGANGCTCAACCTAGCAATTAGATTGTCTTGGAAATGGAAGTGACCCTTGTAGGATTTGAGCAGGGGCACTCTGAAACAGAAACCATTCGTTAGTTGTCGTCCACTGGTAGTATTAAAATGAAGTTCTAGGTAATCCGGTATTGACTGCGTTGTGAAAGGTTTAGGTTCTAACGTTGCTCCCCGTGTTGAGAGCATGGTAGTACTATGTTATTCTAAGAATGTGACAATCTTAACCCCTGATTACTTTACTGTAGTAAATTTTATTTCCTTTTATTACTAAATTTTGCTGTTTTATAATCACTAAAAGTTAAAGCTTGGGGAGCTTTAATTACAAAACCCCACCAAACGCTAGCATTAAAACTACTTAATTTAGCCAATTCTATGACTTAATTGACTTAAGTGTGAATGCTTGGAATACAAAATTGAAAAAATTATAAAAAGGTAATACTACCTTTAAGTACTAATTGAGGCCTAACGTTTACACTTATATTCTCATCAAATAGGACGAATTTGTAAAATAATAACAACTCGATTTAAAGATCAATAGTATGAGTTAGATCCTCTCAATAAAATCAGTCAATATTTGCGGACGCTATAATATCTCAAAATCAAAAATCAAAAAATCGGCCCGAGACAACTGTATTTATTAATTTAATTTCATCTTTTAAATTGGGCAGTTAAATAAAATCGACAGTTGCATTTGTACTGTTCGAAAAAACCATGGTTTCAAATTTACCTGTCCATGTTAAACTGCCAGAATGTTTCACTTGTAAGAGGGATTGCTTGAGCGTTGGAAATGTCCGCAATGTTTTCATCAATTCCTCCGAACATGATCTCACCTCCTTGATTCATGCTCTGATCCCTGAAAATATATGTTACGGATTAACATTCTTTGAAAATATGTATAGATATTTCTGTCATTTGAATTTACATTCTTTCACAAAAATATCGATATTGCAACAAACTAGTAAAATTGCATAATCCTTATCTTGTTTTCTCAACCTGATCTGTTCGTAATTCTTAAACAGGTTATTGAACTTACCTATTAAGCCATACAGAGAATATAGGCTGAGTCAAATTTTCCTTGATCATATTGAAAAAAGGAGGAACAACTTGATCAGCCGAAATGGACTGGAAGGCAAGACCAAGGATACCATCAGCTCTAGCTGCTACGAATGTCTGTCCTGGTTCAACTGTGGCTTCTCCGAAAACTTGGTTCTCAATCTTTAGATCTCCGATCTGCAAAAAAAAAAAAAAAATTCAATAGTTGAAAATGTTGAATAAATTATTTATCTAAATTATGATTTTATTCAACGACGACCAACTTCTCAATCATATGTTGATTGAGCAGCTACTGGGATAGAAAACAACTTACAGTCAATGTGTCTTGTGAAAGGAATCCTTTCATGGAACCTGTTCCATAACGAATTTGCAAGGGTGTTCCATCTGCTTTGTAAGTTGAAGAAGCAGAGCTCTTATATCTGTGGTGGGTTTCTGGAAGAACAACAAATTTGTCATTGAATGTATTTTGCTACAATTCTCAATTTTAATTAAATATAATTATTAAAGCAAGAGCATCGTGTGCAAAATTATAGACTTACGACATGCTTTGTTACTTGAAGGGCATTGGCTGGATGGAATCCAAAGATTTGCTGAACCAGTGTCAAAGATAACTTCAAATTGCTGAGGAGGAGTTCCTAAACCAATCAGTCCGTAGTATTGAGTCTAAAATAAAAAGGAATATTCTGAGACTTTGCAAAAGTAATAATTAATACATAATTAATTGTTAAAACAGCGTTCACTATAAAAAAAGTAAATATTTAATTCTTACATTCTTGAAGTTAGTAAGACCTTCAGGGGTTCCAGAAGAGACAGCTCCAAACCTGGGGAATTTCCTCACCTTCAGTTCAGTCTGGAAGTCTTCAACAGGCCTCAGACCCTTGTAGGATTTGAGCAGGGGCACTCTGAAACAG
>KZ651165.1:198957-217220 GCA_001010745.2 Gerris buenoi | reverse complement strand
AAATGTTCTTTATATTAGAGTTAGAAAACATGTGAAAATAAAAATACATATGAAAACATAATATAATAAATTTTAGGCTTAGCTGTTGGGCAAACTTGGCGGGGGTGGTGACGGTAAAATGAGGCAGCTGAAACAGGGCAGGTGAAACCGGGCAGGTGAAACAGTGCTGGTGATACAATGTAGGTGAAACAGTGCAGATGAAATGATGATAGATTATGTCACTGGATGCAGTGGACAGAGCATGGCCTCTTGGAGGAAATGTTGGTTGCTACTCAATATGTGTGCGTATAGAACAACGCAACGAGTCTCGTGGAGACAGTGAGCACTGGGCGAGGTGGATTCTTCCAGGCTTCACACCAGACTGCTGCAGCCGATCCCTGCGGGCTCGCCAGACGTAAATACGGAATGACCCTTGATCGGCCCGAGCAAAAAGCCTTTATAATCTTATCGCAATTCTAATACTCTTTAATACATTTTATAATAGATGAGATCATTACATAATATTTATAAAAACTATTGTGCGTGAACAATGTATATGTCTTGTACCTACCCACACATGTTAAAAATATAGCGACTTAAAAAAAATAGGGTAAAAGAACTTAAGGGTTAAAAATTTTTTTTTTTTTTTTTTTTTTTTGACATCGTGAGGGGTATCATATGAAAGGGTAGTCGAGCTGATAACAAAAATAGCTTTTTAGCATTTTAAAAAACACCATCAATAGAGTACTACTTAAAAAATACAATGTTGCCTACGGACCCTCGCTGTGCACTGGCTAGCATACACTTGATCTGTTTATTTTTATATGTATATGCATTGGCACATTTATGACAAAGTAACAAAACAACAATAGAATAATGTAATATAATATATTTTAAAGATTTGTACCGAAAAATGAAAAAATCTACTTGAAATATGACCTGTTTATTGTTGCAATAAGTACCATTTATAATTACATTTGTTTCGGTTGTTTCAAAATTTTAATTACATTGTTTATTAAAAGGAACCCATTTAATTAGTACATTCGGTTTCCACTTATGAATAAAAATAATACAATGTTTTTATTTTTCATCTTAATTATGGTATGATTTTAATTGAGTACTTAGCGTTATGTTGTATTCAATTAATAAATAAAATGGCCAAGTATTGCCCATTACATTGCCCTTTGTGTGTGCTTTAAGCACACATAAATGTCAATTTAATAAAAAAGTCGAACAGTATATTCTGCTTAGCCGTATCAATTAACTTTTGAACCATTTAATATAATGAAATTAAACAAACACCTTTATATTATGCATGTTTTTATAAACCAAACGTTATGAAACGCATATTTTCTAGCCCAATCCGTTGAATGAAAAATTACTTTAACATTCTTTTTAAGAGATTAAAACATTTTTCGTCGATTTATTAAATTATTACCCCCCTAATTTTTGAGGGATGATTTTTCTGGGGGGTTCCCTTCAATTTTCCTGTGATTCAGTTATTGTACAAAACATAACTGCAAAATGTTAAATGTTTGTGTTAGAAACTTTCGGACATTATGTGCGTTACAAACATACAAGCACAGGAACGCATATATGGGTCTACATTTCTAGTTGCTGATTCTTAAAAGGCTAAATTTATTTCTCAAGTTACCCCTCAATTTACACTTACAAAATATTAAATAATAAAATTATAAGCTTTCGATTTTAGCTTATTCGCTATACTACATGAAAAATAAAATTTGGTCCTTCAAACTCCATCAAAACTTTGTCATATACAGTACATTGTGCATACTTCATGCATAGTGGATGTTCATGTACTGTAAATTATGCATACTACATGCTCATGTACAGTAAATTGTCATACTGCTGGCTCATGTATAGTACATAGTGGTTCAGCATTAGTAGGAGTTAAAGATGTCCACAGATTATTGGTTGGAAAGGAAAGAAGATATCTCGGGCTACAGGCTACACTACTCTCTTTCCCTAGCGTTGGCATTGAAAGACGCACCTTTATAACTCCTAGAAACGTGAACGTGGTAGAGCAAGATCGTGGGTTCAAATGGAATGGACTAAACCGTTCATTTTTATCCAAAGTAAACCCTATAACTTTGGGAATATTATTCCACTTTGCACATTTTTTTTTTATATTATTTTTTTTTTTAACTTGTCTTCAATAGTTGTTTTATTGCAAATTATTAAGTAAATTGTTATGATCTTATATGGAGAATTGAGAGAATAGTGGTTGGACCATTTGTATGTTTAAATTGATATTAAAATTGAAAATATATTTCTTTTATCCTAACCGTTGAAATATATTTAGAGAAATTATTTTTTCCCACGATTATTTAGAGTTCTTGCGATACAGCATCTCCATGCCTCCTTAGGGTGTGATTCTTGATAAATTTGTGTGTCAAAACGTCACTAACCAACTTTTTATCCCTGGCAATGACCCTAAAAATCTTTTATAAAAATAGATAACTCGTGGTTCCAAAGTTCCAAGGTCAGAAAGTATTTTAAAAGTTTAACTTAAGACGAATAATTCAACTCTAGAAGGAAAATTAAATGAAAATAATAATTTTTCAATGTGTTTATTGAATAATAAAATTAATTATTTTAAGTAATATTGAAAAAAAAAACTGACTTATCAATAATAATAAATTATTAATCCGAACTTCTTTAAAGAATAATTATTTAGAGCTTGAAATATAAACTGAAGTTGCAATGTACATCATCAGCCATTTTCGGAGGGTGTTCACTAATGTTTTAAATTTGCAAATTTGATTGTTTTATCTTGAGCGTTGAAGATAGTATAGAATTTGCCCAAGAAAACATCTCCAAGGATCCAATCGAGTGAAACATCATCCATGCCTTGTAGGCCAACAATGCAAGTTTCTCCGTCGGGTCTGCGTACCTACAGAACAATAAAGTATTTAAAATAGGTATTTAAAAAAAAAAAATAAAAAGAATTTGTGACAATGTCCCCATATTCTATATGCAATACCTTGATAGTGTAATCTTTTCCTTTCAATGTTAAATAGTTACCATGTATTTGAAAATTGATATGTGGTAAATTTTTAACAGACCGGCAGTCAACCTTAAACAAAAATTATTTACGTTAAAGGAGACCAAGTTTATTAATTGCAAAATTTTATAATTAGATACTTTACAAATTAATTATGACAACTACTTACGACAGGATTTCCCTGCATGTCGCTTTTAACTCCAATAATGTAATAAATTTGATCAATAGCATTTGAAGGTCCAATAAGAAGGGAGGTACCTGTGTCAACAACAGCTTGGCAGCCCCTTTCACAGTAATTGGTGCTATTTCCGCCTAGATCAATACTGCAATATATAATAATGAGACCATTGTAGAGCTGAGGGATACATTTTTATTTCATATTTCATTTGTTCGTGTTATTATTACTTTTTGACGAGATATAAAAATTAAAACATAAAACCTGTTTATTTCAAATTGCCAGAATGATTCGCTTGAAAGTGGTATCGCCTTAGATTTTGATGTATCACCAATGTTTTCGTCAATTCCTCCAAACAATATTTCACCTCCTTTTATCTGTTTCTTATCCCTTAAAATAAGAATGAAATCTTTTTTGGTATTAAAGACTATCATTGTTACGAGTTTCCTAAAGCTATTAATCAATTATTCCCTTTGTTTTTTGCTAATTCTACATGTATTATTATTACAAGATTATGGCTAGTTGAGTTCCTATAACCTAATTTGCGCTATCATAATGAAATATTTAAATGTAACATGATAATAGTTGAGTTCCTATAACCTAATTTGCGCTATCATAATGAAATATTTAAATGTAACATGATTTATATTTGACACTCATTGAAAGGTTAAGATTATTACTGTCATACAGCCTGGCTTACACGAGCCAAGTATACTTGGCCCAAGTCACTTTGATGAAATCCGCTTGGTCCAAGTGTTTGTGGAACTTTAAAGTAAATTTTACACGATCAAAGTACACTTGGTCCAAATAGTGATACTTTGATATACTATGAAGTAGAGGTTAAGATAGATTGTGAGAAATGTTTTTTCCTTAAGAACTTACCAGTTAAATTGTACTTGTACTTATTAAATTTAAAACATGGTGATATATAACCTTTTGGTAAACAAAACCCAGCTCAACCTCCCATCTGTTTATTGACTGTTTGTTCTCATAACTTGTCAGGTGGCGCCATTTTTGTTTTTATCAAAGTATACTTTGAGGGAACCCATCCAACTCAACTTGGATGTCCAACCAATATTCGTAGGCTTCCGCGGTTACAATTATAATGAAGTCACAGGTCTTCCGGTCGTGACTGAGTCTCGAAGGGTGTGCGTCCCGACGTTTCGCTCCTACTTGAGAAGCATCATCAGAGGGTTTTCATGATGTCCTAGGTTTAAGACAGGTGTTAACTGGAGGTTCGGTTGAGGAAACGGTCGTTTTATTCCTCCTTGGCCTTAGGTCATATCTGGTGGTGATTGCGTCAGATGTTACGTCAGCCGGTATTGTATCATCCTGTTCGATAGTGGTGGCATTCTGATCCTTAGATGGCCCGGGTGTTGATGCTTGTAGCAGTAGGAGCAAAACGTCGGGACTCACACCTTTCGAGACGCGGTCACCACCGGAAGACATTGGATGTCCAAGTGTACTTTGATACACTATTTACACAATCCATGTATACCGACAAATTAGAGTCAAAACTGACTTGGTCCAAGTATACTTGGATCGTGTAAACCCGGCTTAATAGACCATTATTGTGATAATAGTCTATCTCAATGATAATGTTTAAACTTGTTTTAGTTATTATTGTTTCCTTATAATAATGTTCAACTTAAAATTTTCTATCTATTATCTATTTACTACAAGACTTCATTTTGGCATTGAGGGGATACTTCAAAACCAAGTAAGTTGTCAATTGATTGTTTAAATTCAAAACAGTCTATTTCCAAACTTACAACTTGTACTGTTGCCCATATAATCCCCCTTACTCTCCCTTACATACATGAAAATCCTTATCATCTTCATAACACTTGTTATATGAATAATTAAATAGTGAATTATGTGAGAACCTGTTAAGCCAGATAGAGAAGACAGGGTCAGATAGATTTTGGTTGATCATATTGAAGAATGGAGGTACAGCATCATCTTCAGAAATAGACTGGAAAGCTAGACCAAATACTCCATCTGCTCTTATTGTTACAAACGTCTGACCTGGCTCAACGGTAGCTTCACCAAAAGTTTGATTTTTGACCTTGACATTGCCTATCTGAAATTACAAAGTGCACTTTAGTTTATATGCAAAAATTTTAAATTTAGCATTTAAATTTATATGAGGAATTTACTTCTCTCTTTATTCTATTTTTAATTATTGTTTTGGGTCGTTTAAGAGGAGAAAGATTAACCCCCTTTACACATCAAATGGTGAGATCAGGAGTAGAACTTCACTTACATCTTGGCAAGTCAAACTCAGAGTCGGTGTTAGGAATTTACTTTCATTGAGATTTCCTTATGCCTCTGTAGCAAAATGGTCCCTTAAGAATATTTATTATTTCGCTAGCATGAAGAGAACTGAGAACTTACAGTCATAGTGTCTATAGAAAGAAATCCTTGCATAGATCCAACACCATATTCAATTTCTAATGGTGTTCCATCAGCTTTATAAGTCGAAGAAGCAGAACTCTTGTACTTATTATGAATGTCTATAAATCAATCAAATCATTGATTACAATTTTTCATTAAGAAATGTATAACTTATTAATCGTAGTAAATGGTACTATAGAACCGATGCTAAATAGTTCTTACTACAAGCTTGGCAGGCTGAGGAACATTTGCTGGATGGAATCCAAAGGTTCGCTGATCCTGTGTCAAATATAACGTCAAATAACTGAGGAGGAGTTCCAAGACCAATCACTCCATAGTATTGGGTCTGAAATAAATTAAGAATTATTATTACATATGATTAAAACAAGACAAGTTCTTAATAGTACTCCACTAAAGTTAAACATTTTAACTTGCATTAAATGGTGCAATTATAATTTTGTACTGTGATTTACTTGACAGAGGACTAATGAAAAATCCAAATTTTCGACCTCGTCTTCGTCAGACTTCCGGATCTTTCTCAAAAATCCAAGTAACTGATTTTGGTTTGTTTTACCTTTTTTCAGTTATTGCCAATTTTTAATCCAAAGAATTATTTTTCATCATGATAAAATTCATGTACGATCCTCAATTATCCTCAAAATTTGAGTGAAATCGGAGAATTATGTCCCGAGATATTGGCGTTTGGAGGATTTTATGTTTGAGCCTGCGGAGAGGTATTTATACGCGAAAAATAAATTCATATGGGACCATCTAGGGAGCATCTATCTAGTAGTATTTTCTAATACTGAGCTTCTAATACATTTATATTTAGTATTTGAAGTTAATATTAATATATTTAATACTCAATCACACTTAACTCAAACAACTTAATATATTAAATCTCACTTGAATGTATTGTAAAGTTCTTACATTTTCAAAGTTGACAAGTAGTTCAGTTGTTACAGAAGAGATAGCTCCTATATTTGAAACATCTACTTTTGTTTGTAAATTCTTATGCGTCTTACTCGGGTCGTATTTGTGGAGAGGAACTCTAAAATCAACGCCATCCAGAAAGCAATCAATTCCAAGCAAAATTGGCTTTTAAATTACAATAAAAAATAACTTATTGCAAAGGTTTCCGATCTACTTGTAAGCAACAGTATTTTATCAAGTGAAATCCGCGTCACGAAGGGTTTGAAGTCCGACGTCTCTTCCATAACTGGAAGCATCTTCAGAAGTGTGGTGCATCTTGATAGTAACTTGAAGCAACAAGATCTACTGACTGAGATGACTGGAGAGGAGCACGGTGTATTATACTTCTTTTCTAGAACCTGGATTAACCCAACTGAGGCAGCACTCGAGAAATTTAGGTATCTACAATCTACGATCCAGAATTGCAGTAGATATAAAACTCCGTTTTTTTTTTGTTTTTTTTTTTTAAAAAACAATCAGTATATCTTGTTTTTGCTTCGTGTTAACATCACGATGCTTCCAGTAGTGGAAGGCTTCCTGTAGTGGAAGGCTTCCAGTAGTAGAAGTGAAACGTCTGATTTCTCGCACACTATCGCTCATTGCCCCAATTTCCTTGGGGTTAGCTATGATCTCAGATATTTTTGTAACAAATTTACAAAAAAAAAATTTGTAATTTTTTTAAAATTGACTATATTAATTGCACCATTTTATTTTTATTTTATATTGTTAGATTTTTTAAAAATATTTTTTGATCTAATGTTTAGAAAAATCTTAAATTTAGAAGATATATAATCTTTTCAATTTGATTTTTAGGTATTACTATTGAATTTCGCAAAAATATTTTTCTGCAAAAACAAAAAACAAAAAAATATTGCGATATTGTTTCTGTGATTTTTAAATAATACTTTTTATGAGTAAATAAATAAATAATTATTACATACCTTATTACTTTTAAGCAAGTGGAGATGACGAAAAGAGGAATTACAACAAAAAAATATTTACTTATCATCTTTCTTGAATGATTTTACTGTCACTTATTTATATTTTTATTAAAATAAATTTCAATACTTTATCCTTATCATTTAAATATACTTCCTAAAATAAGGTATATTATTTTGAAGTGTGTCTCAAAATATTATTATTTTCCCTATTTTTTACCTTATAAAATTTATTCAAATGTAAGTTAGCATATTTGTAGCTTACAATAAATATTGTTTGTACACAAAAAGTAATTGAAACGTCAAAAATTATTTTTTTTAAATATTATTGTCTAACTTCCAGCATAAATTGATATAGTAAATTAATATTATCTTAGTAAGTAACATAAAATGATTAGTTTGGTGAATCAAAAGAGATTATTTCAATATTTNCTGAGATGACTGGAGAGGAGCACGGTGTATTATACTTCTTTTCTAGAACCTGGATTAACCCAACTGAGGCAGCACTCGAGAAATTTAGGTATCTACAATCTACGATCCAGAATTGCAGTAGATATAAAACTCCGTTTTTTTTTTGTTTTTTTTTTTTAAAAAACAATCAGTATATCTTGTTTTTGCTTCGTGTTAACATCACGATGCTTCCAGTAGTGGAAGGCTTCCTGTAGTGGAATGCTTCCAGTAGTAGAAGTGAAACGTCTGATTTCTCGCACACTATCGCTCATTGCCCCAATTTCCTTGGGGTTAGCTATGATCTCAGATATTTTTGTAACAAATTTACAAAAAAAAAATTTGTAATTTTTTTAAAATTGACTATATTAATTGCACCATTTTATTTTTATTTTATATTGTTAGATTTTTTAAAAATATTTTTTGATCTAATGTTTAGAAAAATCTTAAATTTAGAAGATATATAATCTTTTCAATTTGATTTTTAGGTATTACTATTGAATTTCGCAAAAATATTTTTCTGCAAAAACAAAAAACAAAAAAATATTGCGATATTGTTTCTGTGATTTTTAAATAATACTTTTTATGAGTAAATAAATAAATAATAACATGGCTCAAGGCATCAAAAATTCAATTTTCAATGCTCGCCATTTTTAAACCAAAAATTAGAACGAGCTATTATTTTTTTTGCAAAAAGTGTCTACTAGATAAAAAAAAAAAAAATACTTAGTATAAAAAAAATCGATTGAATAAATGCAGTTTTTTTCCTTTATAAAAAATACAAAATGGGGAATAACTAAATATGAAAGTGTCTCTTTATTTTGTCATATTTATCCATATCCTGAAGTTTTGTAAGTTTTTTTACATACACTATAATATATATTCAAGGGAAACTTTTGGAAAGAAAGAGTTACATGTAATAGATAAGAATATAAATATTTTTATTTTTAATATAATAAATATTTACTTATCATCTTTCTTGAATGATTTTACTGTCACTTATTTATATTTTTATTAAAATAAATTTCAATACTTTATCCTTATCATTTAAATATACTTCCTAAAATAAGGTATATTATTTTGAAGTGTGTCTCAAAATATTATTATTTTCCCTATTTTTTACCTTATAAAATTTATTCAAATGTAAGTTAGCATATTTGTAGCTTACAATAAATATTGTTTGTACACAAAAAGTAATTGAAACGTCAAAAATTATTTTTTTTAAATATTATTGTCTAACTTCCAGCATAAATTGATATAGTAAATTAATATTATCTTAGTAAGTAACATAAAATGATTAGTTTGGTGAATCAAAAGAGATTATTTCAATATTTTCTCATTTTGATATTCTGGATTTTTCTCATGCAATTTAATTTGATTTATTGTGATTNTAACTAAATATGAAAGTGTCTCTTTATTTTGTCATATTTATCCATATCCTGAAGTTTTTTTACATACACTATTATATATATTCAAGGGAAACTTTTGGAAAGAAAGAGTTACATGTAATAGATAAGAATATAAATATTTTTATTTTAAATATAATAGTAACATTAATAAATTATAGATATGAAAAGTATATACAAAAATCAATACATTATTTAAAAAGATATTTTGTTCTTAAATTTATATTAAATGGTTGATAATTTAATTCCAAAATATCGAGTGCTCCAAAGACTTTTCAGAATAAGGTGTCTTTATTGTTTCAAATTGGCAAATGTAACAGTCTGGTCTTGTGCGTTAAAGATGGTGTAATATTTGCCCATGAAAACATCACCGAGGATCCAGTCAACTGATGGGTTGTCCATACCTTGTAGACCAACAATACAAGCATCACCTTCTGAGCTGCTCACCTGTGAAGTAAAAAGCATTAACTGGGGATGTTCAAAAGCAGTGGGGCTTTTTTATGGGGTTAAGAAAGGGGGAGAGAGAGGAAATGAAGAGAAAAGGTAAGGGGAAATTGCAAGACGGAGAAAAGTATCTCACTTCTATCATTTAAATATTGAATCCCGGATTTTTTTTCAAAATTTTTGACACTGAAGTCGGAGCGATTTCATACTTACGGGATTCTTTTTTTCGTTCTTAATTCCTTTATGTCTCCTTGGAATAAAATTATTTTTTTCTAAAAGTTGTAATGAGTTATAATAAGCCAAATTATTAAAGTGCTGTCGCAAGTAACTCTTAAAAATGGCTCTAAGAAAATAAAGCAATTCTAATACACCACCAATATTAATCGACAGAAGGTCTTTGAGTTAGATCATACTTATGTTGTTTCATTGTTGAGAAATTATTTTCGTTCTATATAAACATTTTGTTTAGAGTTCGTAGGACATAAACAAAATCGTTGTATAAAGATTTCCATTATATAGAAGTTCGTTCGTTATAGGGAGATCTGACTGTTTGTATAATGCTTATTGGTATATTTGTGGCTAGATCTTTAAAAATATCGTTTCAAACAATGCTGTAGTAGAGAGATCGTAAATTACACCTATAGAATAATTTTTTCTTTTATTATATTGGAAATAAATAAAACCAGAGAATGAATGGAATATAATAGATGACTTTTGAATAGGTACAGCTTTAGTAACATTAATCAATTGTCTGAGAATGTAATTGAGGAAGCAGGATGCACAATTTTGCACGTACTTATTGAAGATGAATTTATCACGGACGCAAAAATGGATTGTTGCAACCATTTAATTAAATGAGAGGTCTTGTTGTTTCGGACTATTTAAATTCTTAGGAAATTTATAATTGATTAAAGGATATTAGAAAAGGAACTGATTATTATACCTTAATTATGTAATCCTGTCCTTCCAAAACGAAGGAGTTGCCGTTGATGCTGAAAGTGAGATTTGGAAGTTGATCAATAGAACCACAGTCAACCTGAAAGAAACAGATATTCGATTATAAATATAATCAAATCGAAAGAAAATGGTTGATAGAATCATGTTATTGGACGATTACTTACAAAAGCCAGTCCTTGTGGACCAGTCTCAACTCCAATAGTATCTAAGAGCTGTTGGATATCATCAGAAGGTCCAACTAGGAGGGAGGTACCAGTGTCAGCGATAGCTTGGCAACCACCATCACAGAGAGTAGTTTGACCTCCAACATCGATACTAAAAGAATATGAAGTAGATATTTAGTTAATACTGACAGATTTTTTTATCATTGCTTTTTTTAACTGCTTGTTAACAGAATTATACAAGTTTAAAGTAAAGTCATACTTGTCCATGCTAAATTGCCAGTAGGTTTCACTTGAAAGAGGGATGGCCTTAGCATTGGATGTATCAGCAATGCTGTTATCGATTCCTCCAAACATTATTTCACCTCCTTGTTCCTGATTTTGATCCCTTAAAAAAAAGAACATTTTATAAATTTAAAATGTTAACCATAATTAAAAATAAATTTAATGTAATTATTAGATATTATAACTTTATAAATTAAATTCTCTCAATTGCATTCCTTTTGTAAGGCTTTTAAAAGTTACCAGTTTTGCTTTTTTATAAGCTCATCTTAAAAATTATTGTACTCACCTGTTGAGCCAAACGGAGAACATTGGTTCAGTCAAATGTTCTTTGATCATATTGAAGAATGGAGGAACAACTTGATCTTCAGAGATAGATTGGAAGGCAAGACCAAGGATACCGTCGGCTTGAGTTGCTACAAAGGTCTGACCTGGTTCAACAGTAGCTTCTCCAAAAACTTGGTTCTCAATCTTGAGATCTCCGATCTGCAAAAATCAATAATTGTTACTTTTAAGATTCCTTCAAAAATATCGGAATTTCACAAGAAAACCTTGTGACAAGAAATATGACGAGGTTTGTCACATGGAATATGCATGAGTCAATTAGCAGGAGCATTTGCAAATAAATGAAATCTTGGTAGAGAGTACCATTTAAGTGTATGACTCACCGTCAATGTATCTTGAGAAAGGAATCCTTTCATAGAGCCAGTACCGTAACCAATTTCCAAGGGTGTTCCATCAGCTTGATAAGTTGATGAAGCAGAGCTTTTATAACGGTGATGGGTTTCTGGAAAAGAATAAACATGCTAATTACATTATTTTCCAAGACGTACTTTATTACTGCAGTTTTAAATAATTTCATATAATTTAAAACTTACGACAAGCTTGGTTGTCAGAGGAACATTGGCTGGATGGAACCCATAAATTTGCAGAACCTGTATCGAATATAACTTCAAATTGCTGAGAAGGAGTTCCAAGACCAATCAATCCATAATACTGGGTCTAGAAGAGAACAACCATTAGATCAAAATTTGTTGAATTAAATCTACATGATTATAAAACAAATATTCTGCCAATTAGTGTGGCACATAGCTTCGTCTTGTCCTTATTCAAATACTCTTATGATTTTAAGCTTTTGCAACCTGTAATGGTCATATTTATTTAATTATCCACCATGTTTTTAAATCTGTCAGAATTGTTTTGATTTTTTCCATGAATATAAGTATCAATTTTGCAAAATTAAGAGCGCGCAGATGGTTGAAATTAATCTAGGGCCATCTGCGCGCTACTTCGGACGCACTAATTTCATAAACATCAGGCATAAACATTTGCAGATAGGTGTAAATAAATATATGTTTGTCATATAAAAAAACAAAAAAACAATGAGCGCAGAAGGTTGAAAGTTAAGCAGGACTTATGAGGAAATTATACAAGCATCACCTTCTGAGCTGCTCACCTGTGAAGTAAAAAGCATTAACTGGGGATGTTCAAAAGCAGTGGGGCTTTTTGTATGGGCTTTTGTATGGGGTTAAGAAAGGGTGAAAAAGAGGAAATGAAGAGAAAAGGTAAGGGGAAATTGCAAGACGGAGAAAAGTATCTCACTTCTATCATTTAAATATTGAATCCCGGATTTTTTTTCAAAATTTTTGACACTGAAGTCGGAGCGATTTCATACTTACGGGATTCTTTTTTTCGTTCTTAATTCCTTTATGTCTCCTTGGAATAAAATTATTTTTTTCTAAAAGTTGTAATGAGTTATAATAAGCCAAATTATTAAAGTGCTGTCGCAAGTAACTCTTAAAAATGGCTCTAAGAAAATAAAGCAATTCTAATACACCACCAATATTAATCGACAGAAGGTCTTTGAGTTAGATCATACTTATNACAGTCAACATACGTCAGCAAGCTTTCACGGTTCGTCTTATAATGAAGTTCTAGGTGTTACGGTAGTTACCGCGTCGTGAAAGGTTTAAGGCCCCCATACACGGTCAAAACATTTTGACCGTGTATGGGGCTGATTGATTTTGGCGCAAACATGATGTTTAACTAAATTTCCCCGACAAAATGTGTGGGCAAACATTTTGCGCAAAATGTTTGATCGTGTATGGGGGCCTTTAGGTTCTTACGTTGCTTCCTGGGATGGGAGCCTCTTCATAGAAGTACTGTGGAATTCTTTGAAAGTAGCAATCTTAACTGAGTTCAGTAACATTCGTTATTAAAACTAATATCTAAAATTTAATTTATGTAACTAAAAATGGTATGCCTTATAAATGGTTAGCTATTGTATCAAATATTACTATTAATCTATTTAGTAAATTATTTAATAAAATTAATTGTACGCAAATTCTTTTCTTTTCTTCAAATTAATAAAACTAAAATAATTTAGACTGCCAATTAGTATTATGAAATAAGTTAAAGTAGATTAATTATCTCTATGTAATATGAGCAAGAATGGTTAGAGACTATACCGATTTATGTTTGTAATTTATCGTTAAAGTTAAAGCAATTTAATTTAGCAATAGAATATACTAAAATTATAAAATTATAACATACCTTAGTACTCCCAAGCATGGAGAGACTACTAAGAACAAACACACGGCTAAAGACACCTTATTCATCATGTTACTTGCACACACTGTTTCTGTATGATCTGCTATGAGCTGGCTTACAATTTTTATACTAAAATATCAAGTATTCCCCTTTAATAAAAAAATATGTAACATTATACCAGATTTTTTTGGTTGTTATCGGTTATCAGGAAAAAAGATTATTCCATACAAGTGTATTTATTAAAACGTAATGCATTTATTTTTAATTACATTACAATCATGAGGTAATTCACTCAAATATTAATTATCATTTTAATAAATGTTTTAATTTTTTCTAATTCTTAATCAAATTTTAAAGAGGATACATGATTTGTTTTGTTTTTCATAGTCAATTACTTCCTTAAAAAAATACTTAAAATATTTCTTATTTTCTTGGAAACAATTGTTTTTACCACGTTCGCCTTCCGGGAGGACAAAAATCGGTACAATAAACTCGTACGACCATTTAAATCCAATAATAACTAATTTATTTGAATTTAATTGATAAATAAACACTATTTTAATTTAAATCAAGTTATAATTAACGGACCTCCACATCCGTGGTTCGAGTCTCGGCGCTGAAGTCTATTTTTCTCTGTCTGTCTCCCTTAGTAAATTATAATTATAACTCGATTTAAATTAAAATTTAAACGTTCCGTAGTATGAATACTACCAAAAACTCATATAAACTCATATAAAGAGAAATTATTGTGATGGCGCGTACATTCAATTTTGAGATTTTGATAGATTTGCACGTTTTGAGGTCCCCTAAGTCCAAAAAAGTGGTTTTTAAATATCTCTGTCTGTCTTTTGTCGTCCGTGCAGGTGACTGGAGCCTAAACTACTGGTACGATTTTGACGAAATTCGGCATACATGTTCAGAAAAAGCATTCCCAGATGCGAAATCGAGAAATGAATTTTAGCTCCAAATTTGGGGGCGCTACCCCCCAAAAACTCTGAAACACCCCGGGGAAAAAATTCTCGAAAACGATTCCGATGATTTTGATCATAAATTCTAAAATATAGTTCTTTTAGATACAAATCTAATGATGTAAGCCGTTTTTCCGGGAAAAATTTAGTTCCTAAGAAAATAGCTTAAAACGCGGATGGAGGGTCGATACCCCGGCCCGGTGAAGTTATTTTTATGATCTATTTTGATGAAATGTTCAATAATAATTAAATGTAAATGTTTATACGAAAACTCATAAATGGAACACTGGGCCTAAGTAATTATGAACTTGTAAATGAGAAAGTTTTTCTGAGTTGTCTCGGCCGATTTATTTTTTTTTTAAAGTAATTACTTAGGCCAAAACTTCTCCTTTTATTTAGTATTGTATGGAAATATAAGATTGTACAAGAATTTATAATTTATATTTATAGTTAATTTTATTTAATATTTTCCTGCTTTCATGTTTTTAGGGAATGCATAGGTGTTGCATTTAATTAAGATACGAATCATAATAAGTGACATGTTTAGTAAAGGTTTATAACAGGGTGCATAAAGGAAAAGGGATTTGACGGTGTACGCAGTAGAGGAAGGGATTATGGCAGAATGCGTGGTTAGGACAGGATTAAAGTATAATCATAAAGGGGAGAGTTATTACAGAAAACTTCGGGAAGATTGATACGTTACGGATAAGCTTGGATGTTAAAGTATCATGGCTACGTGTACACTGTACACGTGACACGTGCTTTTGAGTAGTAGGTTTGCATTTTCCTACAGCACGTTATTTCCTGCAACACAGTGGTTTTTGACGTGCATTCTACACATCCTGTTGCCTACTTACTCATGCGGTGATAAAGCAACATATATCCACGGCCTAGGCTTGTTTTACACTGCACTTAACTGTTAACTAAAAATGGGTTTTCCATCGTGTCCAATTATTTACGGCTAGTAAAAGTAGCTCTAATAGCCACTTATTTATCACAGAAATTTATTTTTTACTTTTGATTTTTTTTTTGTGTGCCAAAAATATATTTTATCTTCTAATGACGTTATTACTCTTAACACCTTCTTTATTTCGTATCCTATATTTTTGTTTTTTGGTGGATTTTTTAGGTGTTGAAATAATTTTAATTAATCAAAAACTTTTCGTTTTCATATATAATTTATTTTGAAACGTTTCGGCCCTTCTCTACTTTATAAGGTCATTCTCAATCAAAAAAAATTTTTTTTTTTTTTATTGAGGATGACCTTATAAATTTACTACAGTACAATACCTTTAACCTAAAAATGAATGGTATATTTATCATTGGATCTAAAATAAAATACGTAAAGTTAACTTATAAGTAGATGCAATGAACTTTAAAAGAAGAGAAAACGTTTGTTGAAGACCAAACCTAAAAATTTACATTAAGAAAAGGTTGAAGTTTGAATTAACATATTAATATAAAATTAAATTATTTGAGTAACCGAATTCCAAAAGCAGCTATATCCTTACTGTACTCGGATTCAAAAGGAGCTATATTCATAACTGATCCAAAAACAGCTATATCCTATGTACACATTATAGAGTTACTCTCAGTAAGGCTGCAAAATCAGCTATATCTTTCTTTACACATTTCTATCTTCTTTTAAACAGAAAAAAATATGATAGAAGAGAAAAAAATAAAACAAAATATATTATAGTGGCTTCACTGAATAAATAATAGTTTATAAATGCTTAATTTATTGGATATAACTACTTTTGCTGCAGCACACCAATCCAGCATGGCGGTGGGTTTGGTTGCAAAAGTAGCTATAAACATAAAAACTGTTACAAAACCAGCTATGGATTATTTCTTTTGTTTATTAGAAAGAAAATAATAGCCTGAGATTATAGGGCTTTCAACCACTAAATGAATTATTAGTTATTGATNAAAAAAAAAAAAAAAAAAAAAAAAAAAAAAAAAAAAAAAAAAAAAAAAAAAAAAAAAAAAATCTGATAACACTATTTAGTGAATTACTAGACGTTTTTCGTGCTTTGCCAAAAAAAAATTAAAGTGGATATAGCTGCTTTTGGAATTCAGCTACTATGAATAGAATTCAAATGAATATATTTATAAAGCAGAGGTAAGAAATAAATAACCTACACCTAAATAAAGAACATGATAACCAAAAAGAGGACGGTAACAATCTAAAAATTAATACGGGAAGCACTCTGCGGCAAATTCACTAAAACCCATACCAATTATTGTATCACACTCTCTATTACAATTAATACAACTGTCTAAAAACATGAAAAACAATCTACACTAGCAGTCCAGACTGTCCAGTATAAATTGAACATCTGCTATAAATAACATGTTTATTATGTTTTGTTTATTATGTTTATTCAATGATAGTCTTTCTCAAGAACAGCGTTCAGCGGATCTTACGACAAAAAATATCGTAGATTCGCTAGCTTTTTAGAGTATAGAATCGGAGTTGGCTCTTTCTCTATATACGCGTGTTGATATGCTAGCTGTGACTGTACCCACAATGGATCTAGAAACCTTCCTATAGATCTTTCCGGGTGAAGTGAGTCTCACCCGCGACTACTGATTACTTCAATCATCCTTTTAATCTATAAGCTCATCATGATTAACTATCAATTTACGTAATACTAAATATGTATTGCATTAAGCTCACGTCTATGATAAAGCCGCGCGATGCTTAGTAAATATATTATTAAAAATGTTTTCAGAAAAACAGGTCGTAGTTTTCGATTTTCTAGAAAATTAGATTTATTTTCATCAAAATCTCAAAATTGGATTTCCGCACCATCACAATACTTTCTCTTTATATGAGAAACTAAAAATTATCCTTCTTTATTAAAAAATAATCTGCATTGTATTTTTTCCTGGACTGCTTGTATAGATTGTTTTTCATGTTTTTATGCAGTTTTAATTTCAATTTAGGATAATTGGTATGTGTTTCAGTTATTTGTCACTAGGTAGCGCTACCAATACTAATTTTAGATTGCTACCTTCCTCTTCTTGGTTTTTGTGATCTTTGTTTTTAGGTTATTTCTTTGTTACCTCTGTTTTTTATGTATATTTTATTTATTTATATCCTGTCTATAGTCAATTTAATGTTCTTTTACTTTATATGTTAATTTAAATTTGTCTTTCCAACTTCTTCTCAATGTAAGTTTTTCTTTTCTTATGTATTCTTTAACGTTATTGCATCAACTTATATATTATGTTCAATTTTCGTATTATCTTTTTTTTATAGAACACATGAAGAAGGTTTAAGGCTCTACCGTCCTTTGAGGCTAGGAAAAACAATAAAATTCAAATAACTCTGGTTCTAAGTAAGATATCAAAAATTCTAATCACAGGCTTCATTCCTAATTTTAATTCTGCACAATTTGCGCACTATTTCAACTTCCTATGATAAATAGTACAGGCGCCATTTTAATACAACGATAAAACCCGTTGTATCAAAATGGCGCCTGTACTATTTATAATAGGAAGTTGAAGTAGGGCTCAAATTTTGCAGAATTAAAATTAGGAATGAAGCCTGTGATTA
>KZ651165.1:186784-198368 GCA_001010745.2 Gerris buenoi | reverse complement strand
TATATATATATATATATGGGTAGCTGCTTATGCTCAAGAGGCAACTAACTGGTTGCTTAAGTCAATTGCAAGGTTTAATAGCTGATAAAACGACCTACTAACACCGAATTGTTTGTGGTTTTAGACCTGTTCAACAGCTTATGACATTACAGGACGGGAGTTATCCGGTCTCTTTACTTATCATCATCATCTATTCGATGATGATAATAAGTGTGAAACCCCAAGTTATAGATGGGTAAGCCCGTTGGCAGGCGTAGGCCCTAGGCCCTCCATGGACTGATGTGCATCAGAGCTAGTTATTTTGAATACTGTTGTATATGATGTGTTACTAATTCTATTTAAAAATATCTATGATCATCATAGATATAGGTTTTGCTTATGTTGATGGTCAATGCAGTCAATAGATCTGGAATATTACTTTATTGAGTAATGGGCCTAACCGTTTACGAAGTAATGCTTTCTTATTTTGAAAAGTATTGTTAACAGTGTGTATAAAATATTTGTCTAACATTCTCTTCCGAGATATCTTCAGTTCAAAATAAAAGTATACCATTAAGATGCTGAAAAATATTTAATTGTTTAGATAGCAATTTCTTTGGCAATATTTAAATAAAATTTTAAGCTTAACAAACTCTTTTAATATTTATGTTATCATTATGGCAAACGATATTCAATAAGTATATACAAGATAAGTAATTCTTAGTTAAATAAATACTTTTGAGTTTATAAATATTTAATTGTATGATATTGAGAAGCATTATGTGTATAATATCTAGTGATACAAAATGAAAATGATGAATTATTCTAATTTATGATAGGTGGCATTTGTTATTTGTAGATTATCAGAATTCGTAAATGCTCTATTGTAATATTCCTACAACTGATTAGTGAAATTTTCAAAAGACTATGAGACTGGTCTTTGTAGGGTAATATATAATATTGGGAATGCTACAACCATGATTCATAATTTAGTAATTAAACTATATTTTAAAAAATTATATCACAGCAATGAATTAAATTAAATGAGTATTAAAGAATAAATTAATAACAAGAATGATCATTTCAAATTGAAGTAAAATCAGCTTTTAGCTATATTTTTATTCAAGGTTAGTCGCATAGTTCTATCTTTTTCACAAAATGTTCTCGCAGTTCTTGCAGTCTCCACTGTTTCTTCTGCTATATTGAGATTTTTTCTATTAAGCCCTTCTCAGTGTTTCAAGTTAGCGAATGTGACAGTTTTGTCTTGTGCATTAAAGACGGTGTAGTATTTGCCCATGAAAACGTCACCAAGGATCCAATCCACTTTTGGGTTATCCATAGCTCCCAAACCAACAATGCATGCATCACCGTATGGGCTGCTCACCTGTATAACATAGTATAGTAACGAAATAATTTTAAAAAAAACTATATAGTAATAATAGAACTAATAAAATAAAAATAAATACATAGTATGGAAGTGACAATAAGGGTGGTTCTTGGTGACAGAATTGATCATTTTGGGGATATGAAATGTTACTAAGAGGCTGCATATCATATAATTTTTCATTTATTAGTTGACTCGTATTAAAGTTTCAATTAATACCTACTTGGTGTTAGGTTATAATATGACAGTCTATTCATACTCTAAACATACAATTATTTGTCATAATTAAGACATCTTGCTGGAAGGATTGAGTGGAAACCCCTGATGTATTATAATAGATCTCAAATAATAGGATATACTATTATTTATAACTAGATAATGGCATCCACTATTGTTTATATGACTTTTTTAGACACTAGTTTATGGATAAGCTCATTTAATAATGGGGCTAAAAATTATGGTGACAACTTAAATATTAATTAGGAAATAGATTATTTACCTTGACAATGTAGTCTTCCCCTTCCAATACATAAGCATTACCGTTAATATTAAAGCTTAGATTGGGAAGCTCGCTGATTGAACCGCAATCAACCTAAAAAATAAATAAAATAAATAGTAAACAATAGAAGAAATGTATACGTATATAAAGGATTGAAAAGTAGCTTAAAGTCTTTATTTTATCGTTGTTTGAGAAGAATTGTTTCCATCGTTGTTTGGAGAAGATATTTTTCCAAAATAAAGACATGTGGGGCAGAACCGCTTTATTGAACTGCAAGTAAGAGACAGGAAATGAGGCTGAATTGGACATGCCCTAAGGGAACAAGATGATTCGATAGAGCGAAAGACCGTAGAGTGAAACCCGTAAGGGTCGTGGGATTATTGATGACGAATTTATGCGTAGTGGGAAAAAGTGGCAAGAAGTAAAGACGATTAGTCCGTGTAAAAAGAAAATAATGAATATTTGTTAATACCTTACGCTCCATCACGGAGTGACAGGAAATAAGTCGACAGTACTTTGAGCATAAAATAATATTAATATGAACCAAACTTGAATATTGTATGGTCCAAATATAAGGCGATTAGATAAAGAAAAATCCTTATGAAACTTACGAAAGCTAATCCTTCTGGACCGGGTTGAACTCCAAGGGCGTGGTAGAGGTTTTGGATATCAGCAGATGGTCCAACAAGGAGAGAGGTACCAGTATCAGCAATAGCACGGCAACCACTACTGCACAGAGTAGTTTTTTCTTCATCACCAATATCAATACTGTAAACAGAAAGATATTGCATTAATGCCTCAAGATCGTGATTTTTTACTTTAAGTAACAAAGTCAACACATTTTTCCTTCACAATAAGCTACAGTATGGGCTTTACGGGTTGTGACTTTTGGCACTTTGATTGGCCAACTTATATGAGGAAAAAAATAAAGTCACAAGGCCTGTGGGATTTCTGTTTGTCTAGTTGGCTCGACCTTCTTCAAAATCCTAACCTTTCTTTGGCTTCCCACTCTACCCTAACGATTGATATACACAAACAGTTAGTCGCCGATGCACATACGCAACTACCCATTTATATGGGTAGACACTGGGTGGACACCGAGTGGGAGGCCCGATCTAGGATTTGAACCAAATCGGTAGTCATCCATCAGAGCTGTGACCATGTCCGATGCTGTTAAACTTTATTAATAGGAGAGCCAACTGCTTTCACTAAGTAACGATTACTGTATGAATATGAAAATATTTTAGTAATTCAAGCACACCTATCCATGTTGAATTGCCAGTAGGTTTCGCTAGAAAGAGGAATAGGAGTAGCACTGGAGGTGTCTGCAATGTCTTCGTCAATTCCACCAAACATGATTTCACCACCTTCTTCCTGACTGTCATCCCTACAAATAAAAACGTATTCAGTTTCACCCGTACAAATACCTTTCATAAATAATTATACAATAGCAGATTTAACTGAAGTTAATAGTCGATAACTTCTACACTTAATCACATATAAATATATTTCGCTAAGCTTACCTGTTAAGCCAGACGGCAAACATAGGTTCTGTCAGATGTTCATCGATCATATTGAAGAATGGAGGAACAACTTGATCAGCTGAGATGGACTGGAAAGCAAGACCAAGGATACCATCAGCTTGAGTGGCTACGAATGTCTGACCTGGTTCAACAGTGGCTTCACCGAAAACTTGGTTCTCAATAGTAATATCACCGATCTAAAACAATTAAATTTAAATGTTAATAATATTAATTCGTCCTATAATAACCGAAAGAGTTAAAATTGACGAAAATTAGGAAACAACAACAAAAAAGAAAATATATAATTACATTAACAAATTCTGTAACAAAAACTCGTGATTTAGTTTTACAGACGCTGTGTGTTTTATAAGATCTAAACGATTGGAAACATTAAGTTGATTTGAAATTTCTCATTTAAACAAATTTCCCAGATTCCTGATTGATAGAATATACGAGTACAGTTACCTAAATGATGAATTGTGCTCTGAGTATATAAGCAAATCGATATATACAGCTTTAAAATGTTTTTGACCATTTTTATAAATTTGATTTAAATCTTATTGGTAACAAGTAGAGTTAATGTAAAAGTACATACATAAAAACAAACTAAAATAGACGATGTTTGTAAATGTAATTCCGGTTAAATTTTTATACAAATGAACTTACAGTCAATGTGTCTTCGGAGAGGAATCCTTTCATGGATCCAGTTCCGTAACCAATTTCCAAGGGTGTTCCATTAGCCTTGTAAGTCGAAGAAGCAGAGCTCTTGTACTTGTGATGGGTTTCTGCAGTGCATAACAATATTTAAAATGAATAATAGAAATCAAACGACACTCAATTTTACTTATTAATTCAAATAATAGATGCCAATAGGTTTCCTGATAATAGATGCCAGAAGAATGATAGATGCCACTAGGTTATCCAGTCAGATATTGTAGAAATTATTTTGACCTAATCATCAATTCTTAGTATTATAGCATTAACGAGAGATCAAGGGTTCAATTTGTCGGATTGAATGATATAACGGATGTAAATTTGTCTGTATTTATCCTTTAATTTTATTAATATCATCTATGATATTGATTTATAAGCCTAAATTTCTTGACTCATTTATAATTAATAAATACTTTGTTTAAATCAATGCTGAGTATAGAAGACGAATGGTTGACTTACGACATGCTTGGTTGCTTGATGGGCACTGACTGGAAGGAATCCAAAGATTGGCAGAACCAGTATCAAAGATAACTTCAAATTGTTGAGAAGGAGTTCCAAGACCAATCAATCCATAGTACTGTGTCTGAAATATAAAAACATTACATCTGCATGAGTGCTAGCTGTAAATGGAGAAACTATTTTTTAGAAAAAATGTAACAGAACTAACAACCTCCTTCAAACTCACAGATCAAAGTTGTGGGGGCTCGGCTTTCCCCCACTTTCCTACCCTAAATTAGATGGGATTCCCCCTCACCCCCAAAAAAGGCCAGGAACGCGGTTTACACCTCATACACTTGGGTTGGAGATCTGAAGTACATATATTTGTTTTGTTTTACAATGTAGAGGGTCAAACTTGAATAATTTCCAATAAATGAGAATCAAAAATTGTTAATATTATTTTCTTCTGTATTAATATTCGATTACATCTATCCAATGTAAGTAATTATTATAATTCTTAAAAGAATAAGAAGTTTTATTATTATTATTATAAAAATCCAGATCATGATGATATGTGGCGCCTTTTAATTCTAAGCCCGTATAGGGCTTAGGCCTTGCTTAGTGCTTATAAAACAGTAGGTATAATTTGTAATAGATGGAATGGGGTTAAAATTGTGATACATCAGCTGTAGGAATACCATTTAAATTAGATATAACTACTATTTTTTATCGTATTGCTGGGTTAACACGAGCTTGGACTCTTTGGCGGAGACGGGAACGGCACCCGGAATTCTTACTTCAAAAGCATAAATGATAGCAATGAGCAGTATAAGGACCTCTTCTGGATATTGTTAGCTCTTGAGTCTAGGTAATTTAGAACGGTAAAAACTTTAAAACGGCTTGACATTTAAAATTTTGTTACATTTTTAAAGTTGGTGAGTGGTTCAGGAGACCCAGAATTGGCGGCTTCAAATCTAGGGAATCTCCTCACTTTCAACCCTGTTCGGAAGTCCTCAATAGGTCTTGGTCCCTTGTAGGATTTGAGTAGGGGCACTCTGAAACCATCAACAATACATCATTCATTAATTGAGAAATAAGAGCGTTAATGGAGAAACTGTTTCTTTTCATTCATTCATTAATCTTCCAAATAATCTAAGTAATTCTAATAAGCTTAACTTAAGTTAGGAATGGGGTGTATTAAAAATTATGCAATAGAAAGTGTGCTACAATTACAATGAGGAAAAAGCTACTGCTGCAATGAAAAGAAGGTAGTATTATAAAAGAAGGTTATAATAGTGTTGTATTACAATCAAAATAAGCTAGTAATACAATAAAACATGCTAGTAGTATGAGTACAGTTAGAAGGAGCTATAATTATAATAAGGAGACTATAGAATGAAAAGAAGTAGAAATACAATACGGACAATCTAGAAATACAATAAATAGAATCCAGAAGTACTGTACTAAGAAAACACAGTAATGAGAAGGACTACTAGAATTGCAATGAAGAAGAATCTTTAATTACAATTATATAAAAGTTACTTTAATAGCTAATTAAAAGATCGTCCCCTAATTCGGTCAGACCAAATTAAAATAATTGAAATATTTTCGATAATTAAATCAATTAATAATTTATTAAAAAGTAAAATTAACATACCTTAGTGCTCCCAAGCAGGGAGAAACCACTAAGAACAGGCAAATAGCTAAAGACACTTTTGTGACCATTGTAACAGATTAACTGAACAAGACAAATCAAACGTATTATATAGCTATAATCTCAAGTATCTTCAAATCACCTTACAACATCCAGTCAATTCTTACGCAAACATATTTTGATTTAAAAAAATCCCTTATCTTCTATCACGAAATTGCAACTGATTTAATAAGAAAAGTACTTGAGATTCGTACTTTTTGTTCTCACAACAATATGATTATAAACGTCATAGAATTTATATTTAATTATATTACAATTAATATGAGAATTCTTATCATTTAGTTAATTTATAAGTATAGTCTAATTTTTTTTTTTATGCTGCTATTATAAATGCAGATACATTTTTTTTTTTACCAAAATTAAATTAAAAATGCAATATTTTCTGGTTCGAGATTATCTTATTTGAAGTGCTCTTTTAATTTATAATTGATTTTATGTTTCGATATAGTTTTATTCATGAGTTAAATTAGATAATTTGATAACTTAAATATTCGAGATAAAATGGAGCCTCTCCCATTCATTGGTCATCAACTGTGTACTGTAAGGAGTCTTCCAATTTCTTTGATTTATAGACTAAATTATCTCAATGGTCATAATTGTTTAATACTCAAAGAGTCAGTATTGATTTAATGTCAACAGAATATAATACCGGTTATGATGAACATGACCAAATATAGTAGTCAAACCCGGGCATTAGGTTAAAGTGGACTGTATAGAGTGGTGGTTAGGATAAGTGGCACATGGAGACCGATTTCGCCGATCTCAGTTCGCAAGATCCAAGTTCACCTGTGTGTGGAAGTTTATCGAGCCCAGTTCAAGATAAACTTGGTATTCCGTCAGGTTGATAGTTGGATGAGCGAACCGAGATCAGCGAACCAGGTTCCCATGTGGCTCTTAAAAAAATTTTAAAAAGAGATCATTAAGACCAATTTCTTCTTCTTCTCTGTTGGTTAAACATTCTGAGCTAAGAGTAAGTTCAACATTCTACAAAGCAATATTTATACCTGGTGTTCCAAAAGTCCCTCCCCCCTCATAACATTAGAACGGTTTGAGGTAAATTAATAACATTTGGGGGATCCGTACCATGTAAAGGGAAGTTTGTTTTTATGAAAACGCGCTCTAGGCAAAACCACCCACTTTGCCCCCGGGCCACCCAACTTCAAAATTTCAAATTCAAGTGTATATTTTTGATAGCTAATGTGGATTTTACTGTAAAAAATAATAACATTTTGGTGCTAATTTTTTTCTTATCTCCAATATTTTGTCTTCTATAGGAGGGGGGGGGGGGTAGCAAAATAAATTGTTGTAAAATCTAAATAGTTTGAGGTAACTGAATGAAACTTAAGGGAACCGTACCTACCATGTAAAGAGAGTTTGTTTTTATGCAATCGCGCACTAGGGTCAAACACCATCTTTATAATTCATGTTTCGTTGTTTTTAAATCGTTTTCATACCACTCTCAATCCAAGATTTATTTTCTCTCTTCCATAATGTATATAATTTTCAAGATGGCAAGTTCAGCTCCTTGTCTTTTATTAGATTCCTTTATTACCCTTGTTATTTTTTTACATTTGTCTGTCTGTCATTCGTAGCTGATCTCTAAAAGCGCTCAACAACAAAAAAGAATGGATTTAAGTAAAAAAAAAAATAACGAATATACTGGAAAAAAATGAATGAAAGCCCCAAAATATCTCTTGAAATACTTGGTGTTCAAGTTCAAGAAATTGACTTTTTATTAGGGTATTGTGAGACGTTAAATTTAATAGGAAAACGCCCTTAATGCAAATATATTTATACTTGAATTCGTTTTGGTACCAATTCTTTACGCTATATGTCCATAAAAATTTAATTTTTCAATCTCCCTTTTTTATTTCTTTTAACAAATCGACAAATATATAAATAATGAACTGATCATTTTCGTAAAATAATCGAGTTTTAAATTATAAACTTTTAACATCTGTAGAGACGTTTTAGTAGTATCATTGCGTTTGGATAGTAAAAAAGTGTTTACGACATTATAGTATAAATGTTACAACTAAAACAAATTTATATATATTAGAAATGTCTACGCATATCATCTCAAGGAAAAATAAAAAAAATTCTCTCCATGTAAAATAAACTTTTTACTAGCCAAAGCAGCTTTCAGCCTTCAAAAGGCCATCATCAGCGACAAAGAACAAACAGTGGGTGATAAAACCATGTAGTTGTAGAAAAACGTAAGTAAAAACTAAATCCATAAAAAACCTATTAAGGACTGATGGTCGATGGTTAACAATAATTAATAAAAACAAGTAACATAAGACAAAAAATAAATAAATATAAATAAAAGTCGAAACAATTAGATAAAGCAGTTATAATATAACAAGAAATTAAATTGTAAGCGTATGAAATCAACAACAAAATAAATAATTTTAAAAACTAAATATAATAAAATTTACAAGTAGGTTTGCATAAAAAGGAAACCAATAAAAAATAAATATAACTCCTCTCTCTAAATAATGTTATTATCACTCGCCCTTCTCTGGCTTCTTAGGATCTCCAATTTTTCTAGTGAATCCAGTTTGCGTCCTTTCTGTTTTGTTGCCCAACGTGTTCCGCGTCTAAAACCAACTGTAATATTTAGGTCAAACTTAAAGGGCAAAGGAAAAAAGTTATAATATAATGTTATATCATATTCTTTTGTCGTATACTTTTTTCAGTTATTTTCACAATAGATTTTTTTGTTTCTTTTTATTTTAACACTGCAGCGAACTTTGAGAGGATGTTTTATTCAATGTTCGATAGATTTTATAAACATATAATATATGTTGAATACAATAGACCCCTATTAAAAATTTAAATTCAAGTTTTTATGAAATGTATTGAAAAACTAACATGCATAGGGGTTTTTTATAATAATTTTATTTTATTTTCTTTTTTTTCACATTTTATCCATTTATTTGGTCTATTGTTTTGTTTCATATACGAGATTTTGCAGTTTCTCTTTGTTTCTTTTAAACTTGAAATATGGGGGAATCCCTTAATCCGTTGAAAAAAATTATTTGTCTGAAATAGTTTTATTATTTGAAAAATACACTGCTCAACACAATAAATGCATACTTNTTTTGCAGTTTCTCTTTGTCTCTTTTAAACTTGAAATATGGGGGAATCCCTTAATCCGTTGAAAAAAATTATTTGTCTGAAATAGTTTTATTATTTGAAAAATACACTGCTCAACACAATAAATGCATACTTTTCTCAAAGATGAACATATATTTTCAAAATTTTCCTTTTCATTATATCTTTGGCAAAAAACCTAACCTTGAAGAAAGGGCCAGGCATATCAAAGTCAGCCTATCTAAGTCAGGCTATCAAAGTCAGCCTATCTAAGTCAGGCTATCAAAGTCAGCCTATCAAGTTCAGCCTATCAAAGTCAGCTTATCAAAGTAGTGTGTATCTACATTGAGATCAAGTCTACTCTTTCTTTCATACTTCTTTAGTTCATAACCTCACTTCATTTCTACTTTCTGAACAAGAATTCTCAATCATTTATATTGCTTAACACTTGGCCCATTTCAATTTTTCTTTTTTTGTCACTTATAATTTTGATGAATGAGTGAGTGAGTGATTTAGTAACAAAAATGTCAAACTTTGAAACTCTGTTCTGTTTAAAAGGCTCAATATTAAGGCCTCAATTGTTTACAGTTTCAAATTTCAAAAGACATCAAACTTTATTCTAAAGGCGGGGACACTCAAGAGCATTCGCCTCGAATGAGCATGCATTCGCCCCTGAATGAGCTTGCGTTCGCCCCCGAATGAGCATGTGTTGCTTAGAATGGACAGGGCGAGCCAAACGGAAACGCATGATCATTCGGGGCGAAAGCTCAAGTGTATACCTGCCTTAAATGATAGCATGATGCATGAGAGTGAGAAAACCAGGGTAAATTGGTTTAAGCTAAAATACACTTAAGGCTTACTGGAACTTGGTTTTGCGCAATGTCGTACGCTCAGATTAATTTAGGGTAACTAATAAAATAAATATAAAAACGGAATAAAATACTCATCTTCATTCATTATCAGCTAATAGCTTTAAGGTATCAACCATATTCATGGCCCCCATACACGATCAAACATTTTGCGCAAAATGTTTGCCCAAACCTGATGTCGGCCAAATTTAGTTAAACACCATGTTTGTGCAAACACCAAACAGCCCATGCACGGTCAATAACATAATATAGTATTTATCAAATAAAATCATATTTCTAATAAAATAATATAGTATTTATCAAATAAAATCATATTTCTAATAAAATAATATAGTATTTATCAAATAAAATCATATTGTATCTAAGTCCAAATGACATCATTAAGACCAATTTTATTACACCAGAAGTTGAGTTTATAAATAGTAAATTCAGCTTTTTGAGAATAGTAACTCACAAAACGTATTCCATGTAGGCATGTAGCATTATGTCAAGCTCCATTATATTACATTGACAGTACCTTTGTCTGATGACATGGAAACATGTTTGAATTTGACACATGGTACATTAATGGATGAGGTATGGGTTAACGTTAGCATAATGACATACAGTTGAATGATTACTAGCTAAACATGATAGTATTTTCTTGTTTCTGGGATACATGAAGATTTTGGGTCATAGGATTTCATACTTTGGTAGAAACTGAACCTTCCTAGAATACTTCGTTTAAAACAAATTTGATACTTCTTACATAAAATTTTCCATTATTAATCCTATTTTTGTTCATTATGCCTAAGATTTTGAAGTCATTTCTTCAATAATACTAGTCAGAGCAAACTCATCACGTAATTCTAAGGAGTCGTATGTTTTTACTTTCAATTATTATTTGTATAAAAAAAGGTTTTTTTGTGATTTTGGTAGATTTAGACTTTTTAGGCAAATTTATTCCAAAACAAAAATAGTTTTTAAATTGCGTCTCCATGTCTGTGCTGGCATGTGGAGAAGCTTTAAATTTATGGGCGCTGCCCCATAAAACTAAAGAATTGTTTAGAACAATCTCAAACAAAGTTCACACGATTTTAATTAACGGTTTTTTCGTTCTAATTTTATGTTGTTTTCCTAGGAAAAATCTAGTTTTTTTTTAGCTAGACTGATCCAACCAAAATAAATTTGCTCCTGTTACAATCGCAACCAAAATAAAATAAAAAAAAAAACACTCTTTAGAATTAAAATTGAAAACAACCACCAAACAATTGGATATAAATTCAGTTTATATATATATATATATTTATAAAAGTTGGTTTTAGATTCAAATCGGGTCAAATTTGTTTATTCATTTTTGAACATTATCAAAAAAAAAAAAGAGCTGCG
>KZ651165.1:140151-176059 GCA_001010745.2 Gerris buenoi | reverse complement strand
CCCCCCAAATTTCAACGTGATGATTTTGAGGGAGGATTTGTTGAATACCTTCAGGGATCTGGCGCGTTAACGATTGTCTACTTCATGTCGGGGATAATGTTGTGAGTCTCATGTTGATCTCCAATGCCTCATTTGCATCCTGCCCACTTCCATGGAAGTGAGCAGGGAAGTGGCATGAAATAGAGCAGAAAGAGTATACAGACAGGTTACTTGCGCTGCCCATACTCCTGTCACTCGCGCTGCCCGTTGCTACGCGCTACCCTTGTGCCGGTTTTTCTTGCGGAAGCTAAAGAATAGGCAGAGCGAGAGGCAGGGAGAGGAGATCAAGCGACAGGGATAGGAGAGCGAGTGGCAGGGAGAGGAGGGCGAGTGGAAGGAGTGTTTACATTCTGCTCTTCTACTGACTCGCCTAAAACCATTTTTCTGACTAAAAATGGTTCCGATCAAAATGTTCCAATTTCGCTGAAATATGCAGGAATTATAGTAAGTACAAACATTCCTGTTAAATTTTGTTTTGATATCTGCCGCAATTTTGAAAATATTGACATTTGTAACAATGCTAAATAATTTTGGAACTATTCAGGCAATATCCACAAATAAAGTATCGTTAGAAACGGTTTAGCATAAAGGATAAAAGGCAATATATAAACACTCACTGCCATTTATGCAGCTACAGGATTATTTTATGGAATAAATACTCCAGCGTGTGGAGCAATGGAAGTGGCTGAATGTACGAGGCATATCATGCAGTTAAGACACTTTTCACAAATTTCCTTTTATTAAGGTAACTCTATTTCTTCCTCGTTTCGGCATTGGTTGAAAGCTGTTTTTAATTTTCGTGGACAGTTCAATGTTATTCCATTATGTCATTTCCATTATGTTAAAATTACCTCCATAGATGCTCCCTTATCTAAAAAGGAATCAAAACATTTTTCCACAAGGACCATATAAAAGAGGTCATCCTGATCAAGCGGTCACCTTTTACAGAGTGTCACATTTAAGGTTACTTGACAGGAGTTCACATTAAGGTTTTACTTATGCAGTCCATTTAAATCTTACGTATCTGGTGAAATATGTTTGCGAATTTGTATTCTCACTTATTCCTGGCTGATAAATTGAACCGCATTAAGTATCCAACCACCAATAGAGATAATAAAAATGTTTATTCGAGTAAGGCATATTTATTTTATTTTATTTTATGAATTCAACATTTACCTTCAACATTTTTTTCGTGTGAAAAAAGGGGGTCAAAAAGGTAAACAGAAGAGTTGAGAGGTAAAATTAATTTTATGAATACATGGGGAAAAACAAAATCGAACAAGGGGAGGGGAAGTGAGGCTGTGAATTTCAGCGAACGTTGCAACAAAAAACCTGTTGCATGAAAATTATGTAAAATAACTGGTATAAAAATAATCGGACGGGAGAATGGCCCACCTAAGACCTTGAAAATGCTTATCAGGGTAAAACTCTGCTTGTTCCTTATTATTAAAATTCATATGTATCGTTATCCTTTTATCTAATAAAGTAACAAAAACTTAATTTAAAAAATTAAATTATTCTGGTCTCATTTTTTTTTTTTTATTAATTATCTTGAACTACTAACTAAATATTCTATTTTTACGAAGATGCTTGTGATAAGAATATGCAATAGACATTGCAGGATATAGTTTTTAAACAGATATAAATAAATTGGCCAAGTATGTTCTCCCAGCACACACAATTGGTCCGAAGGCAATTTAAAAAACAAGACTACTTTATTAAGAACCATAATCGGCTCAAGATGGCAATTGGGGCCTTTTACAAGTTTGTTTTAGCTATAACTTTTGAATTAATTATATTAATGTGAAATAAAACGCCTGTTGCCTGTGTATACAATATTATTGTGTTAACGCAATGAAACTGCTCCGAAGTTTCTATCCCCATCTGTTCTCAAGAAAATAGGTACATTTAACTTGGTGGGTAAGACTCCGCGGGTAAACTCGTCAAAAACAGCTTAGTTTTCCGGTGATATCCGAGTCAGAAAGGGGTTGAAGTCCGTTTCGCTTCTACTACTGGAAGCATCTTCAAGGGTGTGGTTCATCCTGATGTTTACTTGAAGCAACAACAAGACATACTCAAGTTAGTTTGGTTAGTTGCTTCAAGCAAACACTACGTAGCATCACACCCCTGAAGATGCTTCTAGTATAAAGGAAACGTCCACCCCTTCATGAAAACCAAGCTGTTTATTACCAGTCCACCCGCGGAAGCCTGCGCACCAAGTTAATTATCTAACTGTGACAGTTATACGCACGAAGCCAAGTAGCATACTCCAATGTTAGACAAAGCAATAACAATTAAACAGTTAGAATAATGACACTGTTTGCCTAATTTCCCCCAGATCGTTACGCACTGTCGACATTCGTCCCTTGTTGAATATTAAGATGAGAAGGGAGAGGAAGAGACGTCGTAGAATCAGGATGCTTGATTTCACAGCCGGAATCTAATTAGCTAACATGTAAAACAAGGGGACGTTTTAGCAGTACAGGAGGGAATCACCGTGCTAATACTCCATCAAAACATGTTCACTTGCCTCGTAAACTCTGATTAACTTTAACCGCTTCTATAGTATAAGCAGGGAATAGGGTAAACAAATGATAAACCCGGTGACAACAAAACACGTTTCCTCCTATCAAATCAATGTGACAACTTCATTTAACCAGGATTAACGGCTTCAAACTCTACATATATTATGCCTAAAACATGTACTTATCTTTAAGCCTCAATTAAAATTTCCATTAGTGGAATTATCCTGACTTTATACAGACCGGTGCAAAACTTCAATTTTTGACATACATCATTTGAGCAAAAATATCAAAACCTGCAGGCATTAAATATTATCTATTGAACAGTATTTTATTTAAAAAAAAAATACTGTACTGTTCAATTTTGTTTATTATTTATTTCATTATTATTAGTTCCCCAGAATCTTGGTATTAAATACTTTTTTTTAACATGTATTGACTATTGCAATTTATTGTTATAAGCAATAATGATCAGTTTATAGTAGTGGCTTGCCATTGGCAGATGTAAGACATCTATTCAATGACAGTGCTTATTGGCTGTGATTATAGTTAAAAAAATACTACTAATATAATTTCAATAAAATACTTGATTTACATAAGCATAAAATAGACCAAATGACAATAAACATTTAGTAATTAGGTTCAGCGATATATTATGACCCAAAACGTATAAATATGAACTCCACTTTTATACGAGTATTTATGGAGTATTCTTCATGATTGTCCTGCTCCTTCACTAAAAATTCTATCAAAAATGCATAGAAAACCTTTCTAATAAAAGAGAATTTTCATCGCATGTTAAATTTTCGTGAGGGCTAACAGATTTGTAATGAAGATAATTAACAAGAAAGCCTATTAACTTGTTGCGAAAACAAAACCTCAAGGGTTTAAGAGGTTAAGAAGCTACCATGTTGCCAAGAAGTTAGAGCAGCTTAAGACACGAGTTGCTAACCCGTCTCTGCATGAAAAATAGATGTGAGTGTTTTCACAACAAACTTTAGTTTCGACTAGAGATCTTCATTTACGAGCAAAACCTTACAACTTTACAACCATCCTAACTACTTGTATATTTTGGAATCCAACACAAAATAATTATTATTTTCTGCACCCTTTTACACTTCAAGGCATTGTTGGTTGAGAAAACCTTCTCTTAAAAAGCCTATTTTTCTAGGATATCTAGTGTTTGGTTAATTTGATATTACTGAATAAATGGTTATTTTAAATTTTGTTTCATTCATTTCCCCGGAAGGTAGAGCACATTGTAACAGGATACGAAACTAGCACAAGAACAGCTCAATAATAATTTTTAGGGTCAAACAAAGCGTCATTTTATCTGGGGACTGTCATTTCAGTCGGCTAACGATCTACTCCACTCATGAATTTTAAATATAAACAAAGCTACCTTAATCAATAAATAATTCTATAGTTTGGTAGCGCCACCACTTCTTGCCACGTCTAATTTCAGAAATATATATACATAACTATATAAATTAACTATAATATGAATTATTTGTATAACTATACTTTTTTTTATGGGTCAACAATACTTATTCTTGTATATTATCACTGCGACCAAAAGTGGTCTAATATGACGAATTCTTGTAATTATAATTCTTTTCAGTCATTAGTCAGGTTTTTGACAAATCGGATATTTCTAGGGGCTGCCTTCCAAATGTCGGTACAAAGATAGCTTTACCGAGAAATAGCAGCCGGTTTTACGAAGCTCCTTCGCAATTGCACAAAATATGTTCTGCAGTTTTTGCTTTGCTGTTTCAGAGCTTAGACGGCAGATGGCATCCACAGCAAAACCCATATTTTTTAGGAGATATTTAAGCTGACAGTGTCCTGTATGGAAAAGTCCAGTAGCCTCAATTTCTGTTTGATGTGTGATGTGTAAAAGGTACATTATTTTCTCCTTTTTAAAGGCTTAAGAACCTTTTAGATTGCTTAAGGACCAGGATATTGTCCTAGTGCGAGGCCTTCAGTCTGGTATCCTAAGTTAATTCCCTCTCTATGTGGCTACGGTTTGTTCCACAGAAAGGCTCCAGGACGATAAATTGAGACTGAACCATTCTTAGCAAGGTGGTTGGCAATCTCATTTCCTTCACGTCCTGGTACCCAGATTAGATTAACTTTGTTGTGAGTACCTAGTATGTTCGGGGTTTTAAACCATTCTATGATAAGTTTAGACTTAAAATTAATTTTTCTCAGATCTTTTAAGCCTGCCTGACTATCCGACATACATTTTAGCCCCATTTAGTCCTTTGACAAAGTTTTCATTAACACATTTTTATAGCTTGGACTTCCACCTGGAATATTGTGGAATACGAGCCCAAAAATTTGATGACGAAGATTATAGTTTAGAGCTTTTATACTGCTATTCCTAATTTTCCATGAATTTTCGATTCATTCGTCAGGTTAGTGCAGTTTGCAGGTAAAACCATCAGAATTTCACGATTGGGGACTAGGAAAAGTTACTTCAAATGATAGTAGAAAGTTTAGTATCTTAGGAATTACATCTGTTATAGTGATCTTAGACCTCATGTAGATTTTATCTAATATCTCTAGGTGTTCAGTTAAATCGCCTATTTTATAAGCAACTGTTCTTTCCAGGAGCTCTTTCCTTTCCTGTCCTTTCCACAGCCTCTATTCTTATTACTAATAAAATATTATCAGAGACAACCCTGTTTGCAATCAATATTATTTACCTTGGGTTACATATGCAAAAATGAAAATTACTATAATGGTGACATAAAAACCATCATCAGTGCCCTCACTGAAGAACAATATGAAGGAGTAATAGTGGGTAACAGTTAAAAAGTTTAATAGAATATAGGTTTTAAAATTAATTTCTCAAGTCGAATAGAAGCTAAAAATTTACTGAAAGTTAAAAATACAATAATAAAAATATTACTTATTTTCATACTAACTGCAATTATCCAATATTGAAATATCAATGTGACTAAGAAAATAAATAATTTATCAATAAATATAATCAAATAAAATAAGAGAAACTCAAAAACAAGATTAATTACAAATCAATCTTGTTAATTACAAAATCAAAGAGTTGCATACTTTTCAATCAAAGTTAATACTTTTTTTAAAATTATATTTACATTATATTTTCTACCTTAAAACACCTGCAAATAATATGTATCCATATTTATTTTATATAATTTGGTTAAAACTTTACCTTATTAAACAACTTTGAGTACGGAACGTAATACAACGTGTACTTCCTTGGCAGATATAGTGAAGAAGACCGATGAAACAGAATACTCGTATAAAGCTAAATTATATTGGACTGCTCGTCGCCGTATAGCTGAATCCGCTGCAAACCGGCAGGGTGTAGGATAAAAAAAAAGTACGGAACGTAATATGTTTAATTACAATATTATAACAAGAACTGAATATTAGTTAAATAAAGTTATTATTAGTAATTTAACTAACTAATATTCTAAAATATAAATACACCAATTGAATTCAAGAGAAACTACCTTTTTCCGGCGTAGCCGAGGGATTGGCGTCCTCGGCTCTGAAACCAAGGTCTAAAACTCCGGTGTGAGTTCGAATCCCGGAGGGGTCAGACATGTTTCACACTAATGATCTCATCGAGTAGATGAGTAAAGTGGTCGGATAACCCCTGTCCTGTAATGGCCTGAGCAGTCGAACGGGACTAAAACCCCAAAGAAAAAAAAAAAAATATTCAAATGAATGATGTACGTTCGTATTCAAATGAATGATGTACGTATAATTAATGATGTACGTACGTATTCATTTGAATACGTTGCTGTACCATATAAATAAATATTTTACTCGTCTGAGAAAAAAAAAATGTAAAAAACATCATAAAAAAAAAGAATTAAAACATTAAAATCTGTTTCTAATTCGTTATCGGTTTAAATTACTCTTTATATGATGTAGTATCTCTTATCATTACACGTAATAAAATACGTTTTTTTAACAGATAAACGTGAAGGGGGAAAAAAATCACAGCATTTTTTATACATATACATAAAACATCTGTATTCCCTCCTCATCATAGATACTATATACTACCCCACTCTTTATTCCAACGAGCTTTTAATTATTGAGTATTGTGTCACTTAACATTTCAAATATTTGTGAATTACTTAAAGAAGATATGACTGTATTAATTAACTGTACTTCTAAATAAATACATTTTATCAGTGTTATCAAATAAGTGATAAGAAAAAAGAAATAAATGAAGTTACTCAGGTTTATTGTATCAAAGAGTCATTTATTTAGNGTTTAATTTTAACCGACTACAAAGCTTTATAGTATTTATGTAAGTTTAATTTCTATTAATTAAAATAGTTTAAAGATTTCTGTCTTTATACAACATGACTAAGATAGGCTAAAGTGAACACACAACAAAATACCTTGTATGTAAATTTATAAAAATTGTCATAACTTGTATACTATATACTACTCAACACAATCAAAGTATACGATTGCTTACAAATAAAAATGTTAATATTTTCATAATAAAATTCATATATAAAATATAGATGAACATTTAAGAAAATGTACTAAAACAGTTTTGGAGAAATAACAAGTTAAGGCATTGTGTCTTTATACAACATGGCTAAGCTAGGTTAAAGTAAACATTCACCAAAATACCTTGTATTTTAATCAAAATTGTCATAATTTATATTATGCTCAACACAATTCAAGCGTACCATTACTCAAAGTTAAAAATGTTAATATTTTCATAATTTTAATTTATATTATGTTAATTTAGTTTTAACTAATAAAATAAAGATAAACACTAAACAATATATACTAAAACAATTTTGAAGAAATCAAGTTAAGATCTAGATTACTGCAGCCCTGCCTTCTTTGTATCTCTTTGTCCGGTGCTGATTTTAGGTGTTCAGTGTTTAGGTTATACAGGGTGTCCAGCTAATATGGAACAGCGAAAAACCTCCGGAACCATGATAGATAGAAATATGCAGGTTTCAGGGTTCGATAATGGCTATAAATGCGCTTCCACAAAAACCACTAAACATGTTTTTTGTTCAGCAAAGTGTGTACAGTTTAAATAATTAAATATAGTGAATAGAAAGCCATATTTTTTAGAGGGCATTTAGATTCTATGGTTAAAAATAAGAATTTTTTACTTTTGGAAATTTTTTGCTCCGATTATTAGATGGCCGTCCAGCACTGAACCTACTAAAATTGAAACTTTTAGCCCATTTTACAGTTAAACTAATGGATTTTGACTAATTGGATGTAAGTTCTTGTTTTTAGTCATAGAATCCAAATCCAATCTAAAATGCATACCTATAATATAAAACTGTTGTTTGCCAAAAAAGAAAGGTGAAACAGGAAAGTGAAAAAAAATTACCAATAATGCATGTTTTTAAGAATGGATTTCGATTTTACGCCAAAAAATAAGAACTTTTTGTATTGTGAATTTTTTTCCTAAATCCATTTGTTTAGCTATAAAATAGATTTTAAGTTTCAATTTTAGCACGTTTAGGGCTCTCTAGACGGCAAACTAGTGCTCAGAGCGAAAAATTACCAAGAGTAAAAAATTCTTATTTTTAGCCGTAGAATCCAAATCTAGTCTTAAAAATTTGGCTTCCTATTAACTTTTTGTTATTATGTCAATTGTACTCACTTTTGCTGAAAACAGAAAATATCCAGCATTTTTTTTCTGGTAACGCATATCTATAGATTATCGAACCCTGTAAACTGCATCTTTCTATCAATCATGCTGGATATATTTCGCTGTTCCATATTAGCTGGGACACCCTGTATATTTTTTTAAACACGGCACAAATATAGTGTCAATTTTAATTGACATACATTCCATGCCATTGCCTTCAAATGTTGGTATGTTTGTCCCATTAAATTCCATTTCAATCTGTGTCAATTAAAATGTTCCATCATTAGAGTACTAGACCGAAACTGGGCAGATAAGTTGACTGTTAGCACCTTTTATTTCTAAATGGTTCCACATGTAGCTTGATCAAAGAGATAGTTGGTATGGTTATGTTGACGGAAACCGATTCAGCACTCAGCACTAAAATGAATATAGAAACACACAAAATACATCTCAAAGCAAATATCTGGGTATACTCTCTCAGTAAATGCATATTGGTAATTAAAAGATAGAACACGACTAATTGTAAAATTATTCTAACAATTCAATGCTATATAAAGCAATCTTATGTAGAGTTAATCGTGGAAAAATATAATTTATTTTTTATACATAAACTTAATTTCATTTTTAATCTATTTAGTTATTAATTTAAAGTTCTGTTTGATTTTTTCAATTAACACATTAGTCAATTTGTTTAGATTAACCTTCTGCCGGGCGCGCGACGGCACTCAGTACCGCAAACGTAGATTTTTAAATATAAAACGCACCTGGTAGGTTCAAGGTCGAGGAGGCTTATCAGTATTCCTTTTTTAAACCCTTCTAGGGAGTAAGAGATAGCTAGCAGGTGTTTATTAGTGCTTTTTATTGTGATATCGGGAATAAATTTGTCCTACCTCTACATTGCGGAACTCAGTGCCGTTTGCGCCCAGAAATGTAAGTATTTTTTATTCCTAAAGACCAACAATTATTTGCAATTTTCTTATATAAGTGTTGATTTAATATTAGTTTTCATTATTATTTAGACCCCCCCCCCTTATAAAAGGGAGAGGGTACCAAGGGGATGGGGGTTTATTATTTAGCTATAACATTTTTTATTCAAAATGTATCTTCTAGGGGTCAAGAGAAAAAAATACACTAATCCTGAAGATTGGATCAGAATTTTTAAATTCTTTATTTTTTTTATTTTAAAATAGTAATGTCTTAAATTTTTAAATAATGTAAATGTCTTAATTTTTTTTTTTTTAAATAATGTAAATGTCTTAAATTTAAATTATTTTTTATTTTTAAATTATGTAAATGTCTTAAATTTTAATTTTTATATTAAAAAAGTATAATTTTTGTATTAAAGAAGGGCAATTAGTTGTAAGTTATTGTTATTTTACCTCTAAATAAAAAATATACTGCTTTAAAGAGAGTTAAAGAAAGTCAGAACTGAGTACCGCGCGCGCCCGGTATTGAGACTCTAGATGGCGCGCCCAGCAGAAGGTTAAACAAAGATTTTGGTTATAACTCGTTTAAATCAATTAATTACACTGATAAAGCTAACCTTGTTATCAGATTATGACTCCTTTGTTTCTATTTCTATTGCAAGTTCAGTCATATATGAATAATACCTATTATTGAAAAAACCTTGTTTAAATTAAATAAGTAATACATAATTAAAAGAAACAACAATCCAATATAAATAAATGAAATAGTTAACATGATTTAAACGTAAAAAACTTCCCAAAAAATAATAAAAAAGAAGGGAACGGTACAATGTAAACAATCGGCTACGGGATGGTAATGTGCACCTTTTAAAATGTATAACATTTATATTTAATATAATTTAAATACATATTTTACAATTAATTATAATTTGATTTAAATTATAATTTAAATATAAAAGTAAAATTAAGTTAATCACGGATAATGTTTAATTATTAAATTATATTTAGTATAATATTGTTTTTAAAAGTTGGCAACCCTTGGAATAAAATAAAACTAGAACAACATAATGTTTAGGTTAGTAATCTTTTCTCGCCGTGCTTGTTCTATAATAATTGTCTCAGTTTTTAATGTTTTTTGATTAAATTAAAACGTACTTGAGCGGTTTAGTGCGGATATTGTGTTCAATGTTGTTAAAAGAAGATCTGTTTAAGGGATTTTAAGTTCAGTGTTATTTTAGGATGATCGGTTTAACGGGAATTGTGTTCGTGAATTATGATTTTCATAAAGGATGTACGAGTTTACTGAGGTATCAATCTTTTTTTTATCTAAATATTAATATTAATTGAAGTATCTTATTGCAAACAAACAAGTAATTTATATTTGTATCAACCTTTTTTAATTACAGTTAACTACTCGGGTTTTTTTTTCAACTTTGTTTTGTTTTGTTTTCTTTTTAGTAATGTATATTTGAATATATTCTATTGGCTCTCAAACTAAAAGGATTATGAACTAAGTTTAATCGGTCTTTACTTGTTGTTTTTCTTTATTAGTTCTAGTTTGATTGTTATAAGGTTTAAAATTTAGTTTACTTATTACTGCAGGTCAAAGTTTTATCGTACAGTCTACATTTTTTTACAAATTCAATAGATTCACGCACAAAAGAAAAAAAATCTGAAGAATTGTTTTAATATCTGAAATATTGAAATAAGCTTATTATATCACTGTTTTTTCATAACTTTGAGTTTTATTTTGATGAAAGTTTCTGCCGATATAGAGCTGCTGTTTTATTTTAATTCTTATCTTTATTACATTAAATTAAATATATGGATATTTTTTTACGGATACTATTTATCTTTGTTACTCGCCCTATATTTGTTTACAACTTATAAGGAATTTCATATTCTTTGTCTAAATAACTATTAGGACAAAGGGATATTTATTCCAAATTACCTTATTTGAATGAAACAAAACTCTTTCTTAATATAATAGTGATAATATCCCTAAATCTAATCTCCCTAAGTATTATGACAAGGAAATATTTACACATTAAAGTTATTTTCTGTGGGTAAATAAGTAACTTTTTTCGTTGCTATACCAATTCACTTTATTTTCTGGAATAGTGAATGTGGTTTTAGTGGGATTTGTTTATTAACCTTCGGGCGGGCGCGCAATATTGGTTTGCAGCAGCGGGCGCACGGCGGCATTTACTCGTCTTTTGTTTCCTCCCATATTTAAAGCTTGTAGCTCCTTGTTTTTGTGGAAATTAGTTTCCTCAATAGGTAATTATATTAAAACATTCATATCGAATTAAAAAAAAATTTTTTTTTGATCACTTTTTTTAAAACAAATCATATTTATACACGTAAGTAAAAAATCTTTAGGATTTGTCATAAAATAATTGAAAGTTTTTCTTACTTTTGATAATGTAGTTTATCCTAATAGTTAGGAGAAAGCATGGATTGAGTATTTTATATATTTATAAAATTTGTTTTTTACATTTCCAACACACCTTTAAAACGTTAGAAATACAAGGTTTCTTTTTGTACTTTGTACAGAAACCTAAAAAAATTGATTAAGGTTTACAGGATTATAAGTTAAATCTTCATTAAGACAACTTTAAGAAATAATAACGGTGGACTAATGTTAAATGATCCTAATAGAAAAAAGAAAAAAATTCTAAAAAGAAATTTAGAAAAAGAATATGCAACTATTAAAATAACACCCGTGATATTTTCAAGATGGCGGCCAATATGGCGGATTAAAAAAAAATGTAGTTACCATGGCATGTTATACATCAATTTAAAAGTCTTGAAATTTGGAAAAAGTATATGCAACTATTATAATAACACACTGAATATTTTCAAGATGGCGGCAAATATGGTGGACTAAAAAAAGTTTCTACTTACCATGGCATGTTATACATTAATTTAAAGGCCTTTAAGTGTAGAAAATGAATATGCAAGTATTGCACCAAATAATTTTAACTTAATCGTACAGAAACCGGTGATTATTGCCTCACGTACTTACGTGAAGCGCGCCTTACTTGTTTTAACATCAATTTAGTATTATTCACCAATTGTTTGTAAATAAAGGGCTAATATTGCTACTTATTATAAAAACTCCGCTTCTCTTTAATAATCTTGAACCCTTGTTTGTAGTTAACACTTTGGTTTCTTTATTTATCTTTAGCATTTCTTCCCTTTTACCTTTACAAATAGTCTATTTGTGCAAGAGTTGTCGGTCTGAGGGAAACTTAGGTTATTTTTAAGTTCATATTTATACTTTGACTTCATTATTTATTCAATAAAAACTTTTTTACATCCAAGTTAAATTGGATGTAATTGGGAATAATTGTAATTGTTTTTAATTTTTTGATGGTTTGACACAATTTAAGGTCGTAGAGTTTAAAAATAGCGGTTTTTATTAAAATATAAAGTCTCTGTAAAATGGAAAATATAAATAAAATGGAGCCTAAACAACTGAAAACCCCATTATTGTATTGGACCTGATTCCTAGTATGAACCCTCCGTATCACGAGGAAAAATTTAGTCGAAATATGAATCTAGTTATAATAACTTCTCTTGCTGTGCCTGTATGTATGTAAAATAATTTTATTACCCATTTACGTTTTAATAAGCAAATGTCATAAAAAGTTTATTAATTTTCTCTTTTATATTTATATCTAAACAATTTTTGTATTTATGATCTTTTTTCAAGTATATAAATTCGTTTTGTAAATTGTTTTTTTAAATTTAATTTCTGTTATACTACAGTTCTGATTTATTATTTATTGAATATAATTTAATTGAAAATATAAACATTCAAGGTTTTTTTCCCTTTAAGATTTTTTTTTTTAAGTTTTCATGTATAAAGTTGTTCTTTATTAAATTTTAAAAATAGTAAATTAAAACAAATTCTTATACATATTATCTAATATAAACAGGCAAGGTACATACATAGATATATACTGACTTAGACTAGATATTGACTTTTTTAGGGAGTTTATTTTGGAAATACATTTACGAGTAAATTTTTCACCTCTACTAATAATGTGGCTTTTTGTGATTTAAATCAATTATTAAATCTACCTTGTATTCTTCCTAATTAAAGTCCATTATTTGTAAAACAATTTAGATAATTTTACAGATGTTACTGGATCTTGTTGAGTGACCTACACGTATTTTTTATACAGAACTTTCTGAATAAATATTTTCTTCTTTTAACTCTATTTTACTTTATTTTCTTACCACTGTTTATCTTGTAACTTTAACGTTGGACAAACTTTAAAGTTTATTTGTCACGTGTGGCTAATGTTTTCCTTTTTATTCCGTTTCTTTTTGTTAGTTTTACGTTTAGACAAATCCTTCTTTATCGTTTATCACAAAGTAGAAAGAAAAACGTTAAAAGGATTGAAAGTTTTTCTTACTTTTGATAATGTAGTTTATCCTAATAGTTAGGAGAAAGCATGGATTGAGTATTTTATATATTTATAAAATTTGTTTTTTACATTTCCAACACACCTTTAAAACGTTAGACATTCTCAAGGCGTGATAGAAACGCGCTAGATAGCAATAAGTAGTAGTCAATCGTCCTAACTAAACGTAAACTGCTCTATTATTTGTTTATTATTCTATTTATGTTGTACAAAATGATGAACCCTCTACTAGGTTACCGAATGGAGGTGTGAATTTCTTAGATCATTTAAATATAAAAATATTTGATTGCTCTGAAAATCGAAACAGTAAGTTAAAATTAAGGCTGCTCGACACTAAAGCTTCAACCGTGCTCACGCGCTAAGTAAACGAGCGTAGCGTTCGTTGGATAGCGTTACCTATCTTCAGCGATTGTTGGTTTTCCAGAAAATATTTAGGGAATCTATTTTTCTCTGCTTGTCTCCCATAATTAATAATGATTATAATTTGATTTAAATTAATATTTATTTGAAAAAATGTTGAATGATGAAAAGAAAATGATGAATAAATGATGAAAAAAAAAAAATGAAGGTAAAATCTATTCCNACGAATAATCGGTTCGGAAAATATTTGGATGAACGAAACTTTATGCAATTAATTAGGTTCAGTCTGATTAAGGTGGACCTTGGGACTCAATGTCATATTGTATGTTGCACCTTATCGCTTTACAACGATAATATAATTGCCGCTTCACGTAAGTCTACCGAGAACCCAATATATTTATCGCGAATAATATACCTCCTTCATCCCATGTTAACCTTTATTTATCATAATTTTAATTGAAATAACGTTGCAGCAGTGACGTCACTTCGTAGCGTACCTCAAAGAGAGAGTTATCATGCATATGGGAAACTCGGTATAACTAGATATTCGTATAACCCAAGTTATCCGTTTTGTTGCAAGTAGACTATGGGCATTGACAAGTCGTGTACAAAGCACCATATGGTTAACATTTTTCGTTGAGATTTGTCAATATACTGATGTAGGAGTTTTGTCGAGGTGGCAAGAGTTCTAGTTGAGGGAAAGTTGGATGGTCCTTGAACAGCTGAGAGAGTGGCTCAGCCAGGATGTGTAGGACCAAGGACTGGAGTCTGTGCAACGAATTCCTCGCTAGAACAACTTTCCCCTCACGCTGCCCTAAGTCGTGATCAACCCTTCACTTTTACCTTCGTCTCCCCCACACCATATCTCTTCCACAACGTAAGTACATTTGACCAACATAATTACTCTCCACAACATAACTATACTCCGCCAACATCACTACACTCCACCAACGTAACTGCAATCCACCAACATGAATACATTCCACCAACCTTTACTCGGTCTTCTTTCTTACTTACTCTCCTTTCATCAATAGATCTCGAAAATTGTTATTACTTCATAAAGTACTTTCTTTATTGGTGTATACTACGCTAAACGGTTGCGTCCTTGACGGCGTCAGTGACACATCGGCTCCGTATTAAAGTTATTTTTTAAATAGTTAGAAGTGTTATTTTGTGTTCAAAGTTGGATATTTGTATTAATATAAGGATAAGCGACATTTTGAGTAAATTATTAAGTGAAAATCACTAAAAATAAGTGCACAGGAAGTGTTTTAGTTTTGCTGTAAAATCTATAAAAACTAGGAATATCGTTGTTATAGGGATATTTCACAGCCAGCCGAAACGTAATTTAGTAGTGGGGATAAGCACTGGGGACAGGTGAATCCCTTGCGCACGCGCATCATCGGAATCATTCATTGAGAGGACTACCCAGGAGGGGATATCATTGCCGCTAGGTATTCGCCCCACCCTACTTTACAATCAACAAAGCTACTCCTTATCAGGTGCCTGGAACTCTGATAACCTCCTTTCAAATCTAAGATTGTTTGTAAACATGGATGAGTCAGTTATCTCAGCTATTCTAGAGCGTTTTACTACACAAGTAAATAAGGAGATTCATTCAGTAAAAAATAAAGTAAACAAAACTCTGAATGAAATAAAAGAACAGCAGTCTCAGTTTACTAATAAAATCAAGGAACAAGGATTAAAAATAAATTACTTAGAGAAGGAAATTAAGTAGAAAAATATTATCATATTTGGTATTACAGACAGAATACTATTGTTAAATATAATAAGCTCGTTTCCGCTCGTTTCAATAATAGTTATACAGATTATCTGTGTTTGTTACGTTAAGGGCGGATGCTAGGAACAAGGGTAATGTACGAAAGCACCCAGCACCTCTCTCCACTACCCTTTGGACTTGGACAGCTCATTGTCTTCAAATACGTCATCATTTACTATTTTCTTTAAATTCAATATTTTACTGCATTATGCTCGCTTCAATGCACACAATGCTTACTTATAATGGTAAATAAACGGGAGTGTTCAGATTGTTGTGCCCAGAACTCTAATACGCAATGAAATGAGCGACACAATCTCTTTTCAATTATATTTTGAGAATAATTTATCATTCATGCTTGATTTATCCACGTCGAGTGCCGGGTGCGGGATGGCTGAGCCTGATACGTGAAAACTTCTACAACCGGTTAGACCGCTATTTCACTTTGGTATTGCTACCTATTTAAATTCCGATTCTAGGTTAATACCCACCGCGTGGCCCCTCGACAAAGTCAGTACCGGTATATAAACTAAACTCGGTATATAACCCAACTTCTAATTCCGACAGCGGGATCATTTTTATTGATTTATACTTTGTAAAAATTAAAAGTGATTATGTCCTTAAAGGTTAATTGATGCACTACGCCCAGCAAACTCTTGGTCAGTGCACTTTAAGGTATTGTCTAATGGGGATTCAATAGAGCCATTCATACTACATCGAGTCCAGACAAGGTGGTCTCCTTGCAGCCGATGCATGAAGACCATCACTCCGGCCCGGTTCCTCCGCCTCAGTGTAATGAATGAGGTGAATTAGACCTCATTAGACACAATAACCAACCGTGCTTGAACTGGCCCCGGTGTAATGCAAATTATTAAAGAGTAAGGAAGGGGCATATACTAATAAGCACTGTATTAATTAATACTTTAGCATAGCATTTAAATAAGTCTTAATTATTACCTTGTTTTTCTTAAGTTTAGCAACGTTTCTTATACCCCTTTCATAGTAGTATATATTCATAACAAAATAGAGAAGCATTTCTGTCAAGGTTAAAAGAGGTTTTATCACAAGCTGGATCATCGACATTCTTATAGTCTGGTAAACAATCCTTGTGCAAGCTTGGAGAAAAACAACAAATATGTCATTAGTTTTTTAAATGATTTTGAATGCGTTTGTTTGAAAATAAAGCATGGTGTGATATTTTCTAGCTATTAATTACTTGACCTTTCCAATTGCATTTTCAAATAAAACTTTAATTGGAAGTAAAAATCCGAAGTTGAGGGATAAATGTTTTGTAAATTTGTCGAAAAAATCATTTGATTTTTGTGAACTTTTAGGTAACTGTTGTCGTTCAGGCTCTCTATGTGAAAGCTGTGATATAAATAAATGCTAATATCCCTAAATCTCGGACTTTTGATTCCTATTTATTTCTCGAAAAAAATGTTAACGTATAATTTTACTATCTTCTAGTTGATTTTCACTTTTAAGTAGTTATTTGAAAAATGCAACCAAAAACATGAGACAAACATAGTTTGAACTGGCCAACTATATCAAGCACAGTACAATGACATCACATGATTGGTGTTTTCACTTACTCACTGAATGGCACCAAAACACAGTAGTTTTAATTGTTTTGGCGTTTGTTTATGATGTGGTAGTTGGTGGTGCTTGTACTGAACCCAGTTCATTGAAAATAAAAAATTATATAAAGTGGCTTTCTACGATTGTTAGTTCCAGAGCTGGTGATACAGGACGAGAGAGGGTTGGAGATCCGGAACAAGTTCTACAACTCGGGTTCCACGATAGAACTTAAGTGCATCATAAGCAAGCTCCCGGAGCCTTCGCATTTTATCATCTGGAGACACGGTGACAGAATGCTCAACTACGACACGACAAGAGGAGGCATAAGGTAAAAATACATTCATATGTTATCTTCATAATATTAATTTATTCTTACATTTTACAGCATTGTTTCTTTAGTAGTTTTTTCAGTGACAATATATATATATATAATTCTTAAGTAGACCACTTGACGATGGATTTACCGAACTTCGGATAAAATTTCGGTTTTAGTTTTATATTTTCCTAACTATTCGTAATTATTTAAAAATAATCCACACTATTGAAGTTAGCAACCTTACATAATAAAATAAGAACCACCGACTATAGAAATATCAAGTATTCTAAACCTTTGTTAAATCGAAATAGATACACTATATGGACACGGAACAAAAACCGATCCTATGAATATTGGGGTAAAATAGATTCGTTTTCGAAATATTCGCAAATGAAATTAGTACTTATAATTTTTTTGACGCTCATCCTTAGATCCTTAGATAAGATCCATAGATTTAACTCCTTAAATCTATGCCTATTATCAATAATTACCTAAAAGAATGTACAGCGTTGAATTCAGCGCCTAATAAGTCCAAATACTAGCTCTGTAAACAAATCCTAATTTTAAATTAAAATATAAATTTCACGCTCAATTAAAAATTCTAAAGGAATTAAGGTAGAGGAAAGGAGACAGAGATATTAAAAAAATTGTATTCGTGAGGGTAAGGTTTCTTTTATAAAAAATAAAAAAATGGGATGTAGAAATTATAAATTGTCTTAAAAATTGTATAACATAAAAAATCTGGTGTCGTTTATATTAGGGATACCCTACATATAATAGATTTCAAATATCTTAGGTTGGTTCCAACCGCCAGTTCCGAATCAGTTTCAGATTAATCCGTGATTGTCCCTGATTGACATAATGCGCATGCACGGTCATTGACCGTTGGGAATTGATTTATGATTTAATTTTTGTTGGAACGCTCCTTTCTCGAACCAAACTGTTTGGCCAAAAAAATTGTTTTAGTAGACTCACGGCACACACGTATTTTTATTGATATAATCCTGAATGCTCTTTTGTTTTAAAAAACAAATATTAATCTTAGTAATCTTAGTGTTGCCTCCGATCGCTGACTGCTCTGACTGGTACCAAACCAATCCGTGATTCAATCAGAGCGTGGTTGGAACATCCGACTAACAGTCAGAGATTGAGTTTGGGCATCGTTGGAACGCCCTGTTCATAATGCGCATGCGTCGACAGTTCCAAACCAGTTTGGAAGTGCGGTTGGAACAAACCTATTATTTACCTTGTTTGAAAATTTCTTCTTAGTTGCCTAAAAAAAGGATATTATTCAGTATAGCTATGCGTTTCTAAGTTTCTTCCGCTTTGTCCATTTGACTGAAATTGTTTCCGATTAAGTCATTATACTAAAATTTTCTCCGCTTCATTTATTCAACTAGAATTATCTCCGATTAGTTTATGATACTAAAGTGTGTCGAAACTTTATTTATTTAACTAATATTGTCTGTAATTAGTATATTATAATAATTGTTGTACTTGATTGTTGTAGTTGTATTTGAAATAGTTTTTTTCTAAACCTGAGAAATGAAGACATTTATTTTATAATTGTCCAAAGACTTATCCCACTAATTAGGTCGTTCTTCAATTAATCAGATACATAATTTGATTGATATTGGGAATATGTCTCTTATCTTGACAAGAGTGACGCTACTATGACTAGTTTAAGATCAAGGGATAAAGTTAGTTCATGTGAACGAAACAACATAAATATAAGCACTAGTGCATCTTGTATTCGGTAAAATACATTCGAGATTTACAACCTACAAGAAACCACAATGGCTTTGTGTAATCAACCTTATACAATATTCACTGCCACTGTACTATTCGATATAACCATGTATTCGGCATATGAACCTGGCCAGACTTTACGCCACTTACCTTTGCCCCAATAACTTTCCTTTATTCAACACTATTAGCACTGATTATATCACAATCTAAAGGTATTGTGAATCGTTATAAAGAATCAAATAGTCCGGAAGATAGCGTGCAATAAGGTGTCTGACTGACATCAAGCTAGAATTTTGTGTATAAGTAAATGTTTTGGTGTCATTTAAGAATATATGGTCGGCTAAGTTCGACTGTGGGACGTTCTGAGTACGAACTTGGTTTATAGACCAATTATCAAGTTGATGGTAATTTCGTCACTTTATAGGTCAGTTAGTAAAATATTATGCGTAATCAAAGTGTTCCCCTGTCAAGGGTCAAACTACCATCAACTTGATAATTGGTCTACTAACTAAATCATATTGTCCACCAAAAAGGACAGGACATGTGTCCGCTCTCCACCAGTTTGTTTTTTCAAATGCTTATTGCCAAGCTATGTCCCGCAGACGAACTTAGCCGACCACATATTCTTAAAAGGCACCAAGAGATTTACTTAAAACACAAAATTCAAGCTTGATGTTAGTCAGACACTTTTTTGCACGCTATCTCCTGGACTACTATATTTGTGGCAATTTGGAATAAAAAGTAATAAGCGTTGAAGGTTAAAACTTATGTGGCCTTATGGAACTTATGGTTAAAACTTATGTGGACACTTTTTTACACGCTATCTCCTAGAATAAAAATAAGAAAATGTTATTTTCCAACTTAAATAAAAATGGCGATTGATAAGAAAATATCATAGAATATTAAAATTATAAAGTGGTTGTTAAAAATATCTGATTTTAAGGAAAATAATTTATCGACACAAAAGAATAATCTTCTTAATAAGAAAAATGGATCAGTTAACAGTATTTTTTTAATCATTTATCACTTTTATTTTAATATTTCGTCTTCTAAGCCGAATAATAAAGCAATGGAGCGAGAAGATATAAAAAAATGTCGGAGCTTTACTAAATAATAATAATTTAAATAAATAAATCGTTTTAAACAATAGATGTAATAATTCAATGGACAAAAGGCTTTTTATACGAGATTAAGATATGTACTTCAAAGTATCGAATGGAATCAGCTTAAAGGAACGAACAAAATGGAATAAAATAGGATTTCTTAATAGTTAATTCTTTACCTTATTAGGAAAATTATATTATCGTGAATCTTAATAATTATTATTATTATACAGGGTATACACAGCCAAACCTTATGGTCTTTGAAACTGGGTGACTTAATGAATTTTCGAAGTTTTGCATTTTTTTAATTATAAAAGGAATAATGGAAATTTACACTTCATACATAAAAAAAAGAAAAAATAACATTGACTAAATGACGAACTCCATAAATTACTAATTATATTTGTTTTTTCCCCCAGCAACGCTCAATAATATTATTAACAGTGTTTATATTAAGCTTTGATACTACTTTCCTTTATTTAATTATACTCACAAATATATGAATGAGTATAGAATTTTTATAAATTAGAATTCACATTATTCTTGACTTTTTAAATTACATCGGTTATCAACCAGCCTCATTGAGGGGATAACCAGAGATAACAAACATAGGAAGGTAGTTAACTTCCCTCTGGTACGAGCATTGCTAAATTTAGAGTGGGGGCCTCCTCCTTTCAGTTTAGAATATAAAGCTGAATCAAATTCTTTGAAAAGAGAAGCTTCAGCTTAGGAAAAAGCGATAGCCGTTAGAGCGTTTTATTTGGTGAAGAAAATACGGGAGCGTATGGAAAGAAGTGAATTTTTAACGCAAGGATTTTAACATTTAGATCATACTAAGGTATTTTGAGAGAGTTATTGGATCATATAACTATCTGACTTATATGATCAATATTTCAATATTTGCTGGTACAATGTAAGGAAAAAATATATAGAAAAGAGGAAAATAAATAATATCTATTTCAATCGAACATAATTGGCTGATATGGTAAAAAATACCTTTAACCCAAAGGGCATGCAATTTATTGATATATAGTTACATATTATAATGACTAAAAAAAGTCTACAAATAAGTGTTTTGATCAACTATTACCAGAAAGAAACTTGGGCTTTTTTTTTTTTTTTTTTTTTAAAAAACATATATTGTTTTAATTTCTAATTAAAACACAAAATTAACTTTTGGGCCAAAAACAGTAATTAGCGCGCTCTTGTCACCCTACTGAGACACAGATAAGTAAACTGTGTAACGTTGAAGTTTGTGCAAGTAGTATCCATCCCCTAAGAATCAAAATGATAAATCTCTGTATGTTATCTTTGTTTGCAATAGTTTAAAACAATATACAAATTATTTATATTGATTAAATTATATAATAAATAAAACAACTGTTAGATGAGATAAAAAAAAATTAGTTCCTTTAAGAACATTAAAAAGGGTAGAAATAAATAAATAAAAAACTCCAATATTGGACCTCATCCTTATCAGTACATTTATTTTCTCATATATTAATATAATACATATTTTTTGTTATCATGAAACTTTTCAGTTTTTTGATGTGGGGGGGGGGGGGGGGGGCAAGATCTAAACAGCAATGAATAAAATATGATTTATAAACAATGTCATTTTTATGCAAAAGTAACAACTATTATTTAAAGTTTTATTTATCTATTGAGTGTATATTTTCACTATATCACTACTAAAACTATATATTTACTTTTAAATCTTATTTTGTGATTTTATCTAAAACAAAATATTCCTCTTCTTTATTAAATTTAAGATAACGGCTGATTAATTTTAAAGTTCATTTAAATTCCAAAATAATGCCATAAATATTGGATTATGCATGCGTAATCGGAGTTTTTTTAACCAGGCTGATCGCCCATTCGTTTCAAAATTGCTGCCATTTAAACGTTTGTTTTAGCCATTTCCTTTGAGCCGTTTATTATAATGAGGCGTAAAAAACGCATTTTGAATGTGTTTTTTTCGTAATAAATAATAATTTAAATCAAATTATAATTGCTATTTACAAAGGGAGACAGACAGAAAAAAATAGACTTCAGCGCCGGGATTCGAACCATGGACCTCCCACTCATTTCCAGTGTGCGGTTGCTCTAGCCAGTTAAGCTACACTGAATAATAATTTCCTCTGACGATTATCGATACCTAATCCCGTTAAGCAGCTTTATTCAGGATTTTATTTTAATTTCGGGAAACTTATAGTAATAAATAAATAAATAAATTAAATAACAATTAATTCAATAAATAAATAACCATTAGTTCCAAATGTTTGTGTTGGGTATTTTCGGAAAACAGGTGTAACGTTAACGACAGACAAACAGGAGAATATATTAGGATCTTTGGTTTTGTCTTTGGACCCTAAAAAATTATTAAATTGTGTGAATGCCACTACCAGAGTTCACAACTAATTAAACGCTCTTTTACCTTTAAAAAAAAAAAAAAAAAAAAAAAAAAAAAAAAAAAAAAATCAGTCAAGAGAATTCTTAATTCTCGGCATTTAAGCCGAGAAAAGTTGTTTTCTAAGCTTTAGTCTGCACCTTATTTAGCTAATTAGAATTTCAAATTTAGAAAATTATCTTTATTTAAATAACAGGTTACCTCTATAAGTAAATTCTTTTTTTTTTTTTCAAATCTTAGTTATCCCTTAACAAATTTGAATTTATTAAAACAGAAATAACATAATTTTATTAAACAACGAAAGTAATTTCAAGAGAGCCAAGAAACAATAATACCTACAATTTAAATTTTAATAGGGGAAATACTTGGAATTGTTTTTAGGTTATCCTTAGAATCCTGATCTGTAATCCCCAGAATAACAATTTATTAAATGGAACCTTATTCCAATATAATGGATTACAATTTTCAAATTCACTTTATCCTAAGATATAAGAAAATTTATAAAATTGAAGACATCATCTTTATTCTTTCTAATTAAATATTATAATTTTAATCTTCTAATAATAATATTTAGGGTGGGCCGAAAAAAACCCGCACATTTATCGCTAAACTTCTGTAATAGACAGAGACATCTAGATATAGTTTGCGGGGTCTGAAAACTATTTTGTACTTTAAATTTCATATCTATAAAAAGCCTAGTTTACATTGGTAGAGTAAACGGTCGAGTAGCTAGGTCCAGTAGCACTCTACCAAGCTACTAGCCCAATGTTAACCATACGGATAGTAAACGGTCGAGTAGCTAGGTCCAGTAGCACTCTACCAAGCTACTAGCCTAATATGAACGATACGGATAGTAAACGGTCGAGGATAGTGGATAAAAGTTGGTCGAGTAAATGAGCGAGTGCGGTGGTAGAGTAGCTCGACCGCCAAAGGGCGGTCGTGCCCTTCGGCAACCCCCCCCCCAGCCCTACGCCCCCACCCTACGTCCGTCGTAACATTTTTCCGAGGCTACTATCTCAAGGGTGAACGACTTTAGAGTCACTCTACCAAAAAGCAGCCCACCATTTTTCTCGACCGTCCCTTGTGGTGAAAAGCGAGCTAGTGCACTCGACCATTTACTCTACCAATGTAAACTAGGCTGAACTTAACAAACTATTGAGCAAAAGCCATGCAATGTCAGTTTGAATTAGGGCCTTAAAAAAAGTCGTTGAATGGGAAGTTTTGATAAATGTATTTAAATGAATATTTAACCCTTTTTAAAAAACTAATGCATATTTTACAGATTTATTTTTTTGTATGGTTCAATATGTCCTGTCCTCCTTCTTCAGTGGGATATGGCCCTAGCAATAGTTAAATAACGTATATCATCCCAGGCACGAAGAATCCTCTTTAGAAGTTCAACGTCCTTTACTCTGCCTCTCACGTGCAATCTTTGTTCTAACTTCCAACCAAACCCCAGACTGAGTAATTAATTGGATTTAGTTAGTTCTGGACTGTTGAGTGGTCACTCGTCTGGCTTAATTGAGTCTGGACAATTCTCTGGCAAGTATTGAATTGTTTGGAAATAGCAATGGGACGGGGCACCACATCTTGCATAAACGTGTAATTTGGCATTTGATCTTCAATTTCAGGCAACATTGTACCTATCACATCTTCAGTGTTTGTTCTAACACTGAGGGACTCCTCCCACTTATCTACAAAGAACCTCCATATTCCATCATATGGTTTTTTTTTTCTATCAAAACTATAATACTAGACACCAACTTTTTAAGACCCCAATTCAAACCGTCATTAAATGACTCACCTAATAGTTTTTTAAGTTATAGAAACAAAATGTTAAGTAGAAGAAGGGGGCCAGGGTGGCTCAGAGGCTAGCCCGCTTGCCGTGTGATAACGCAAGTTAAGCAGCCTTGAGCAGGGTAAGTAGATGGATGGGTGAACGCTTCTAACCACAGCTCTGGGTTTGATTCCCGGACCGGGCCCCCGCTCAATGTCCACCCAATTGTTGAAATAAATGGTAAGCTCCTCGAAAGAGTGGCGCCACTTATATGAAACGCTTATAGCTGATGCTTCCAGTAATATTTAGACATGGGGTGTGTGGGGACTGAGAACTACATTCTTCTATTTTTTCTTCTATTTTTCTATTTTTTCACCAGGTTTCGGCCTGGAAACCATGATGATGACACTCCTGGTTGTAATACAACCGAGAGGGGAGTCATGGTTGCCGACCACATCTTCACATAAGTGTGAAGATCTCGGTCCCTAACCCGGGTTTGTTCGATGGGCCCACCTAAGTGGCCTGAGTCTTCGTGTGTAAAAGCCCCCCGGAATAAAAAAAAATAAATAATATACAAATAAAAAAAATAGAACAATGTAGTTCTTAGTCCCCACACACCCCATGTCTAAATATTACTGGAAGCATCAGCTATAAGCGTTTCATATAAGTGCGTTTCTTTTACCCACCCTGTATATAAATTTGTCCTTAGCTTACAAAAATATAATTGTATTTTTTTATGTTTTTTCAACTTAATATGTGTTACACCGGCCAAAACATGATTGTAATATCAAGTAGGTGTTATTAATAATAATTGTATTAAACATTTCCATAGAATGTTTAAAAAATAGTTGGTATTTATTAAACAGTTAGAATTTGAGGGTGAGATAAAATTACTTATTTAGTTTTATACATCTCCTATACACTAAAGCAATTTTTGAAGACGGACCAGCAAATTAACGGTCGTTCTTTTCCTAAAACTTTTCCCCTTTGTTAAAGATATCAGATGATCAGTTTTGATCAAATCTGATTTGTTGAAAGTACAAGAATATTAAAGGGGAGAGTAAAGTTACCGGGATGATAATAAAAAGAACCGGCCCTTTTTATGGACCCATTTCATAAAATTAACCACTTTAATTGTCTATAATCCCGTGTCCCCCCAACCTTTAATACTTTTATTGAATTGTATAATCCTTCGTTGTTATTTACACTAAGGATTATTATTTAATTTTTTTTTTTAGATTTAAAAAAAAAAAAAAATTAATCTAGAGAAGGATTAAAAATACTATTAAGTGTCAAGTGCCTTATATTTGAATTTACCATAAAGGAAAAATAAATTAACTTCAAATCCCTCACTACTTATCTCAAATACGTATTTATTTATTTAATGATCTACCATCCAAATTTTAATGAAGTTGGGCAAAGAGATGGTTGGTTTGCAAAAATTGAGTTAGAGTTTAAGATATGTTGGTTCGCAAAAATTTAGTGATAGACAGCACGGTACCAAGCATTTTTTTTTGTTTTCTGATCGGATTTGTCTTGGAATTTTTATCTTAAAAAAAAAAAAAGTGTATTCTTAGAATGTTATCTCAAATACGTATTTATTTATTTAATGATCTACCATCCAAATTTTAATGAAGTTGGGCAAAGAGATGGTTGGTTTGCAAAAATTGAGTTAGAGTTTAAGATATGTTGGTTCGCAAAAATTTAGTGATAGACAGCACGGTACCAAGCATTTTTTTTTGTTTTCTGGATCGGATTTGTCTTGGAATTTTTATCTTANTTGGGCAAAGAGATGGTTGGTTTGCAAAAATTGAGTTAGAGTTTAAGATATGTTGGTTCGCAAAAATTTAGTGATAGACAGCACGGTACCAAGCATTTTTTTTGTTTTCTGGATCGGATTTGTCTTGGAATTTTTATCTTAAAAAAAAAAAAAGTGTATTCTTAGAATGATACGTCAAAAGAATAATGCGTTTAAAGTTGAAAAAAATTATAAAGAAGTCACTATTTTATTGAATACAGATTTTTAAAAAAAGTGATATGTTTAATCTACGTGCAACTAAGTACAACAAACATTAGAGTGGAATTCTATTTTATTTTATCAAAAAGTATTTTGAACTTAGAGAAACTAGAAGACCACGTGTGTTAGGACGTGCTTCACAATCTTTACACGTAAAGTTGATAAATCTGAGGTGCTTTTTTACTTGAGTTTTTTCCCCCTCGGTTTCTACTCCAGACTTATTATTATGCAAGTGAAATAGAATATTAAGTTAGAGAATAATGAGATTTTCAGATTTATTTATTATTGTATTTCTTTCTTTTTTCTCTCTTTTCACTTTAACTTCTATGTTAACTGTTAACACATGGGAGATTAAGTAAGCCATTTACTGTGTGCAAAGGAAATCCAATAACTTGTAAAGATTTTCAGATTAATGTTACAAGCTTAGTCGTGACATTTATAACAGGTGCATTTTGTAATCCCTCATGGAATTAATTTGGCTTCCCAGCTTACTGAACGTAACGGAAGTTATTTCGGAAGTTTTTTTTATTGTTTATTGTTGTTTTATTATTAGTTTTATCGCTTTAGGCGGCTTTCACACTGCGTGCGAGACCTAGCGAGACCGAGCGATGCTGATTCCGTTTGAGAAGCAAATACATGTATTAGCATGGGGCTATTCACTTTAAACGCCGATCGAGACCGGGCCGAGCAAGACCGAGCTGACTCGGGCGTTTTTTTCGAGCGTTATTGTTAGCTTACCGTTTTTGGCCGCCGAAATCATTCCTATATTTGTAGCAATTTGAAAGAAAAAGTAATAAGCGTAGAAGGTTATAACTTATGAGGGACCAACAATGGGCCAATTATGACCAACCATATAAATTTCATTAAAATCGGTCAAGTAGTTCTTAAGATATGTTGGTCCGAAAATTGAGCGACAGATAGACCAACAGACCAAAAGACAGACACGATAAAAAAAAATTTCCCTGATTTCTAAAACGGATTCCTACCTTGGAATTTTTGAAATCGAAGACAAAACAATCTGTAGTGGCACGAAAAACCGATTTTGAATTTTTGATAGATTTATATATATCAGGAGATCTTGAGATCTTTGAAGATCTCCTGAGTCCAAATGAATGGTTTTAAGAATATTTGTTTCTTTGTCAGACTGATTTTTTTTACAAAATTCTTAATTTAAAATTGTTACATTTTTGCATTAAAGTATACTTCGAATGGGCTATATTTATTATTTATTTTAATGACTTTAATAAAATACAATTATTAAGAGTAACAATCAATTTTATCTTACTTCAAAATCAGTCTACCCAAACAAAATGGTTGTAAGAAATAAAGTTAATGGACTAATAAATTAATATACTCTTGGTCAAACAAAGAAAATGTATAAGATATATACTACAGGGCATTGAAATAATTTTCCAAATGTACATAGAGCATGCAGTGGTTTTAGGGAAAGCAAAGGACCACAGGCACTAAATCTCCAAGAAAGAGGGCAGTGTTTCTCAAATATAACCTCAAGGGAACACTAAGTTATAAAAGTAATGTCCACGTATTTACTATACCTACAGTGTACCTACATTCACGTTCGTACATAACTTTCTTACAGCATAAACTACTACGTAAAGCTGGAGCAATGAAGTTATGTTGTGTTGAGTTTCAAGGGAAAGCTTTTAATTCAGTGTAACAAAGTGGGTAGAATAAGGGAAAACCCAGCCTTTATTCCTCATTTCTCCAAACCTCAAGGGAGTCCTTTCACCTTTTTACATATTTTACCTCCGAAGTTAAACAAAGTCTATTAATACTTGATTGTGTATAAACTTCATTTTTAAATTACATACTTATTTTCCCCCAGTGGTTTGAATTTAATTTTTTTCGTAAATAAAATTAAGATTTATTTTATCTTATATTGAATTACGACAAGGGGTCCATGGCAGCTAATTGCTAACATTTCTTCTTTATATACAAGAGATCCAGGTGTTGATCCAGTGATACAATGGATAGATTTTTAAGCCTCGTTCACACGATGAAACTAATTTCGCGACATTAGTGTCACCGAGTGTCGTCGTATGAGCAGTAGATGTCATGGCACTAAACGCACTATAACTAAGAAGCTGAGTGTCAAGCAGTGTCACGGCATTAAATTTCGCGACATTAGTGTCATCGTGTGAACGAGGCTTTATGCAAAGTGACATCCATCTGTCACGAATGTTAATTATTATACGCTATTAATACAGCTAATGGAGCTATACGCTAAAACCGTGTTATCCATTACATGCATTGTACAAGCCTATTGCTAGGCCTTCTGGCAATGATAAATTTATAAAATTGACTGCCAATTGGTGACGCACTTAGCTTGCTCGCATCCTATCACGTATTTATTGATTTTATGCTTTTACGAGCCATTATTGATTCATTTCTTTAATTTCCCCCCGTTTTTTAAGGGTGGTGACACACTAGAGCATTCGCCCTGAATGAGCATGCGTTCGCCCCGATTTGCTTAGAAATGGACTGGGTGAGCCGAACGGGAACGCATGCTCATTCGGGGCGAATGCTCAAGTGTGTCACCACCCTTATGTCATTTAATTTTTTTATGAATTAAAGTAATAATTTAGGAAAAGTTAAAGAGCGCACACGGTTAAAATTAATTTGGGAATATCTGCGGGTTACTTTCGATAAACTATAAAAGTTTCTAACAAATGAGATAAGTACTTATGAAGCTGTAGGTGTAAATAAATGTATGCTTGTATGGATGAAGAAGAGAAACAAATGAGCGCAGAAGATTAAAACTTGTATGGGACCAACAATGGTCTAATCATGATCTACCAACCAAATTTCATTAAAATCGGACGTGTAGTTTTTAAGATACGTTGGTTCGCAAAAAATTGACCGACAGACCGACAGAAAGACTCGAAACCAAAAAGGCTCCCTGATGTCTGAAACGGATTTCTGTCTCTTTGAGGGACTTTTTAAAATTGTAGACAAAATATTTTCGTTCTTCAGAACGATCACATAGCTTCAGTATGCTCGGAAGCAAAATTATAAATTACTAGCCTTCAACCCGCGCTACGCGCGGGTTTCATGCTAGGTATTTGTGGGTACACTTCCTAGTGTTTATATACTTCATTATCTACTTAGTCAAGCTATTAAATTAGTTTTGATAACTGATCTATCGGTTTTAATCAGCTAACAGAAGGCGATGTGATTTGTGCAACGGTCGCAGTTGCAGTTGCAAATTGGAAAGCTAATAATGAGGTGATATAGAAGAGTTAGGCCTAGAGTCTTAGTGGGAGAAGATAGAAATGTAGGAGGAGGTGGGGATTGCAGGGGGTTGGGCTACCTGACAGTTCTCTAGTCTAGTTAGTATAGGCTGATAAGGCATCGATCAAACATTAACCTTGATCCGTGAATGTAATTTGCTCTATCAAATACGGCTCCTGGACCAGTAAATATTTAATAACTTTGGTTCTACTCAATATTTTTCGATGAAACCAAGCCTACAAATTGCACAACATGTTTGCACTCACCTTTAAAAAAAATAGGAATCGATCACATTTAGCCAGTTTTGCGCCTATAAAGTCTGACTGAGGCGACAGACACACATACACACATACATACATACATACACGAAAAAATTTAAGGCCGGATTCGGTTTTCGGGATGTATAAAACGAAAAAGTATCTAAAAAATTTTCAATTCTGACCAATGTACAGACAAAACTTTAATTTTTTATATATATATAGATAGATAAACCAAGAATGGGCGGGTAGTTTTTGAGGTTAGTTGGTTTACAAAAATCTTGAACGGGAGAAAGATCGTAGACCAAAAATGGTTTCTGATTAGAATGTTAAATTCTATTGTTATTTAGAACGATCTTAATGCTTATGTTACCTAAGGTAAACAATAATTAAAAATATATTTTGTCCCTCAAATCAAATATTATATTACAATAATTAGTGGCAGGCAAGTGGAGCCTATGTTATATTACTTGAAGTAATAGCTAGAAGCATTTAGATCGCTCCAAATAACCCTTTTATTTTGCCTCTGAATTCAAACATTCTAACCAGTAAATATTTTTGATCTACAGTCTTTCTCTCGTTCAAGATTTTTGTAAACCAACTTATTTTAAAAACCACCCGCCCATTTTTGGTTTATAATTAATAATTTCTTATAAATGTATAATTTCCTAACTTCTTAGCTAGAATCGTCGTAATTTTTAATTAATTTGGTCAATGTTTTAATAATTGTTTCGTTAAATGTTATTCTAGTACTTCTAAATTATTCATCTATATTTTTTGTTTTTAAATTAAGCTGAGAAATTATACGGTATAATAAAAATGACTAATTATCAGATAAGTATGACGTAACGACGGCTACGAAGTCTGTAACATCTTTCAAAACGTTCTTTATTCAAAGATGAACAAAGTATTTCTTTGTTAAGCCCGAAGCTCGTTCCCTTGAGAACAGATTAGCAAACTTGGGAAGAGAAAGATAAAAAGACGTATGAAGCAGTCTTTGAAGACTGACAGATTTCTGACTAAAATAACTCCTCTGAGATGCAGTGTTATTCTCATTTTTTTTTCTCCCCGTTACCTTTCATACATGTCTCATTCTCAGTGATTTTGTTATGTCTAGATAGTATACTTTTATCATATTTGTATTAAAGAAACTTTCTATCCACTTGAAATAATTCTTCGTTTATTTATCCAAGCTGCTCTCGTCCTTTATAAGGTCATTATCAGTGCTGATTATGAAAGCTAATTACATTTACAGTTACATTAATTGAAATATTTAATTTAGATTGTGCTAGGTACTTACATTAATGAATATAATGTAAGTGATACAAAGAGATTGTTAGAGGTCAGTAGAGAGTTAATATTATGTTGGACACCCACGTAAGACTCAAAAATAATTTTAAGAGGAGAAGCTGTTACTTCAAATCAATATATAAAGTCTTCTGTACTTTTTTTTAGATTGTTACTCCCCTGCGGTGTTTTAGAATAAAAATGACTGATTAAATAATTATGAAGAAAAAGGTATATTCAGTCCAATGTACTTTGCGGGACAAAGGAATATCCTACTTCTGTTTTGATAAGGGGAGTAACAGTTTTAAGAAGAACATTCCGTACACATTCTTTAGATTGTTACTTCCTTCTGTTTTTTTATAAGGTGAGTAGTGAGTAGCAACCTAAAGAAGTGCCAAATCTTCATCAACGCATTACTCTTAAAAGCTATCAGATTTTTATTTTTTTTAAATGATACTTTGGTAACATTAAAAAAACATGACGTTTATTTAATTATTTCAAATGATATAGATATCACAAAGGTTTTTTTTTTTTTTTTTTTTTTTTTTTTTTTTTTTTTTTTTTTTTTTAAGGAAAAATTTACCCCAAAAGCTTGAATACTTGTTTTTCAATTTACCTTTAAGATTTGATTTTTTAAAACGTTTTCACCAAATTTTAGACTCCCTCGCCTATTTTAGTGAAAATAACGCATCTCAAACTAACTGCATAGTAACTTTTTTGATTAGAGGGACTGAATATACGACTATAATAATTGTTCACCATACGTTCTGTGTATTATCGTTAAAAAAATTTGTCGATTTTGCTCTCGAGTTCACCGAAGGTAACGGAACGATGTGATCGTTCTGAAGAACCAAAATTGATTATAAAAATCAAGACAGAAATCCGTTTCCGACATCACGGATCATTTTTTGTTCCGTGTCTATCTGTCGGTCTGTCACTTTATTTTTTCGAACCAACGTATCATAAAAAAAGCACATGTTTTACTTGATTGTATATTGTGTCCGTAGTCAATCACTTTGAAATATTAGTGTAACAGCTATTTGCGTATTCAATTGATTTCTTTTGTTCTATTGTGTTTCTATTTAATCACTTATCACTTTAGCATAATAATTGTCATTCAAGTGTTATTATATTTGTTTGAGAGTGCGTTACTCTTTTGGGTCCTTTACTTATTCTAATTATTAGAATTATTTTTTCTTTTAAAATATCTTCTTGCTTTTACTCAAAATTCAGTGTTAAGTTAATTATTTTTATTCTAGTCACAAATGTTCATTAATATTCTTATCAGGGGTTGCTTGTTTGCTAGGATCCTACTAGAAGGCTTTTCTTAATTAGGCGTAATATTTCCTCGAGCCGCCTAATAAAGACGAGGTGTTTGTAACACCTGCTCCAATCTCTTCTCTTCATCATAAGCTTTTCTCTGCACCTTCTGGCACACTAATCAACATTACTCTAGCTTCTATCATTCACTTTTTGCTTTACTTTATTTTCAAAGTCAGACCTTATAAAATCCCTGAAAAAATAAATAACGTTATTTTCATATGCTGTAGAATTATTGATGCGTGCGGCAGAGAAACTTCGGCACGTAAATTGCTATATTTTAAGTTGCTTAGACTAATTATTATATTTGACACACACAAATATTAATGTGAGTCTGACACATTTGTAAGTTGCCACAAGCTATGTGTCAGCTTTCCTCTTTTAACTGAAGAAAAGCGTAACCCAGAAGTTTCAGCTGCGTTACTGCGTATAGTGGAGTTTCCCGTGCCCGTGTCTAGCCGCTCTATTTTGTTTATTTGCTCAAATTAAAATTCTATATTGTGATGGCACAAAAAATCCATTTTGATAGATTTACACGTTTTGTGGTCCTCTGACTCCAATTTTTTAATTTTTTATTTTATTTTATTTTTTGTAAAAATAACTTTCTGTCGTTTGTCGTCTGTGCAGACGCGTGAACCATAAACTACTGGACCAATTTTGACGAAATTTAGCACACATATTAAGAAAAATCATACCCCGAGGCAAAATCGAGGAATGAATTTTGTAGCTCTACCCCCAAAACTAAAAAATCTTGAAAAAATATTTCTTGAAAACAGTTCCAACGTTTTTTTATTAAAAAATTCGAAAATGTAGTACATTTAAATAAAAATTGTTTTATTTGTCAAATTGTTGAGGTGTGTTGGTTTAATATGGACGGAGAGGCCGGGTTCGATTCCCTGCCGAGAAGAAGTTATTCTTATGATAAATTGTTATTTGTATGATACATATTGATATAATGTTTAATAATAATTAAATGTGCGTACGAAAGTTGAAAACTAAATGAAAAACTCAGGGCTAAATAATTATGAACTCGTAAATGAGTAAGTTTGTCTGAGTTGTCTTTGACCGATTTTTTTCTAAATCATTTTTATTAAGTAATGTTTGAAATTTAAAAAGCTTGCTATCTATGAATAAAACGTGTCTGCGATAATAAATTGTGATTTGAAGTTTAAAAAGGGTTAATTAAAGTGGATGTTTTCAAGATTAAAAACACTTTGCTGCAACAAGAAAATAACTTGAGTGAAATAGAGCATGAACTGCAGAGTTTTCCCAGGAATTTAGTAAGGAGTCTACCGTTAAATTTTAACAAGCAAACATAACAATACTTTAGTTCTCTTCGAGAGCATCTTCAAATTCTAGGACGTGGAAAGAAAAGAAAGAGCACTAAATTAGACAAGTGTAAGCATGGCAAATAGAAGTACGCCTGCTTTCTCCCCTTGTATCTGTAGTTTGAAGAAAAACGCCTTTTCTAAATTTGGGCTGTTAACGCTTCTCAATTATAGCTTGAGGAATTCTTATCTTGTATGTTGAAGCTTGAAAAGATTAGGGCTGTATCTCCCTGTTGGAACAACCTCTTTCACTTGTTAATGAGCCTCAAGCCTTGAATAAACAAGGAATAAAACAGTCATTTAATTTACCCTCTCAATGAGGCATTTCCACAAATCCTAGAATGAACAAACAGACAAATAAAAAGTAGTTTGAGACAGTTAAGTATTTCTTTTTTTTACACTTATTTATTTAAATTACTTCAATGACNTCCGCCAGTCATTAAGTTCATTACGTGACTCGCTCAATAATTTAATATGAGAAAACGCCCTTTTCTTTAACAACCACTGACGACTCCACTTTCTTCTTGGTCTTGGCGACTTTTTCACTTTTCTCGCTAAACAGATCACATTAGCAGACCACAACAGTACTTTCTCCATCTCAACAGCAACTCACTGAGTTGTACCGTGGACGACAATAAAAATTTGACAAAAAATCGTTGCATGTAAATGATTTTATTTATAACAATAAATTGTTCAAATCACATCGTTACGATTTATCTCTTTCGATTTATTTACACCAATAAATTGTTACGATCAAATCGTCGCGATTTATCGTAGCGTGTAATCAGTACTCACATTTTCGATTTATTTATAACAATAAATTGTTGCAATCAAATCGTTACGATTTATCGTAGCGTGTAATCCTGGCTTTAAAGAACTTTTCAGGTAGATCAAAAATCATTAAGTTTTTCCCAAAAAATATTCCTGGTACCCAAATTAAAAACAAATATGATTTGTTTGAAAGCAATTGCAACTTTTTCAATTAACTGGTATATTTATCATCGTGTTTTGTTCTCTATTTCTCAACAGGTATGGATGAATATGACTAGAGAGGTTAATAAAAAGTAACAAAGCAATATTGTTACCACATTTTTATATTAATAAATATACGTGTTTTGACATTTATATATCATCTTCAGTGTGAGTGTTAGCATAGTGAGTGAAAGATTACTAGCCTTCATATTTACATTTCGCGGTTTTAATAGTAATTTTTCAATTGATGGATGAAATAGGTGTAGAAAAAACAATTATTTGTCTGTGGGACACGTTTCCCACAAACAAATAATTGTTTTTTCTACACTTGTTTCATCCATTAATTGACAAACTACCTTTAATACATGTAGAAAGTGGCAATAACATAAGGTTTATTATAATAAGGTTTTATTTCAAATAAACAGTACAAAGTGGGGAAAATAGGGCTATAGAAGGATTAAGGAAATGGTAAGGGATACAGAGGCTAACATAATTTTTCAACTGTTTAAAGCTAAACAATAAAATCCTTCTTTTACTATACCTAAATTATATGTAAAACTGATATATATTATTTTACAAAATAATTTTTAAAAGGTTTACAAGGGCAGAGTGGTTAAGATTAGATCTTTCACTAAAACATTATGTATTTGTGTTTGGGGGAGCTCTTTGAATTTCCAAGTTTTCTAAAAAGTCAAATTTCCTATTTACTGGTCTTATATTACTTTGCTTTGTAAGTTTCATCGCACACCTATTGCCCCAATTTTGAACCACTTCCCGTCATTCAATCTTCTCCAAATTTTGCACATAGAAACAACTAAGGTGAAGAATACAGAAACCAAAATAATAA
>KZ651165.1:100845-111562 GCA_001010745.2 Gerris buenoi | reverse complement strand
TGTTACTAAAAATATAGAAAAATATGCAAAATGTGCGGTCTGCTGGGCCAATGAAAAAATAAGATTAGCAACTAGATCTGATTTACTGGAAATCAAAGATGGCGGTTAATTCATGTTGCTCGAAAAAAAATATTTTTTTAAAATTTTGAGTGGGGTATCAAATGAAAGGTATTGAAGAGTAGATGACAAAAATATATAAAACTTGTGGGTAGTATTTTATTTTCCCCGCCATTTTGTCAAAAAATTAAAAATCCCCCCCTTCCTCCCCCTTACTAATTTTAAAGTGGGGTATCAAATGAACGGTATTGACGAGTAGATTACAAATAGATATAACACTTGTGGGTAACTAACCCTAGTGTTTCATTTTCAGCGCCATTTTGTCAAAAAACATCGACATTTTTCGTGTCCCAATTTTCCACTTAATAGGTGAAACATCGATTTGGAGTATTATTTGAGTAAGTAACCTATCCAGTGACAGTTAACATTAACTTTATTTCTGGACTATTAACTAATATTTAACTTTGGATCATGAACATCACATTGTTCACCAAAATAAGCGGGAATTATTGCCAGGTTATCTACCTCTAATGAATTTAGCCGACCATAATACTCCTAAAAGGAATCTAAGATTAACTTATACACAGAATTCTAACTTGATGTTAGTCAGACAGGTTTTTGCAAGCTAGCTCTAGGAATATAATTATAATTAGTTCACACGAATAAAACACAAAGGATTGTTTCCTCAGAAATAATAATTATTGCCAATAAGGAATTATCCACAAAATAATTTCATAACAATAGCTAATGGATTTAAAATAGTCGAATGATGAAAAGATCGTCTTGTGGTTGAAATTATTTATATTTTGGTTTGAGATTTATATATTGTGGTTAGACAATTATTATTGTAAAAGATAAATCTAGCTATTCATGTGAGAATTATGTACTTATCGTTATACATGTGGTTAGCGTAATTGTGACAAGCTTAAAACCAATTTCCAATCAGTTATTTCTATGAAATTTAATGCTTGGATATCTATTAAAAGAACTTGTTTGGCTAGTAACAAGAAAATTTTAATTGCAAAACGCCACTCATAACCTGTCTTAATTTGATGTAATAGACATAGCTTTCTTCGTCACTTACCGCTGCAAAAGCTAATTTGGTTAGTAAAAATAATAATTTCAATGTTGCTAAATATCACACGTTACCTGACATTCTTATTTGCTGTAATGCACTTGAATAAAATAATAATAATGCACTTGCTATAATGCACTTATTTGCTGTAATGCACCTTATTTGCTGTAATGCACTTCTTCGTGAATTCTAAAATGTAGTCCATTTCAATACCAAACCTAACAATATAAGCCGTTCTCCCTGATAAATATGGTTTTCCAGATTTTGATGAAAATAAATTTGATTTTGTTGAATATCTATAACAATAAGTTAACAGCAACCTGTTGAATACATTTTGAATATTATATTAACTAGGCATAGCGTGGGTTTATCATTGAAGTGACCTTAATGCAATAACTATTTAATATTAATCAAATTAATAGTTAATGATGCTAAGTTTAAAATTTAAAGGATGGTTAGAGTTGACCGCAGTGCCGGCGGGATTCTCACCTGACTTCCGCTATAGAAGGTTTTATAGGAACTTCCTGTGGTTCCTTGGGTTCTCAGTCACAGCTGGCAGATTGACACGTGTATATGTCTGTATAGATAACAAAATGTGTATTATTCATATTTTCTGAGAAAGTTAGTCTGATTAGTCCCTAGATATAACACATACGTTGCCGGTATAGTTGACTAACATAATAGAATAATTCGTAGTATTTTACAGAATTACCAGCATAACATACATACAACTAAACTTTAGGAAATGCTTGAAAGACTTCTAGGAAATTGTTTAACGGGGACTTTTATAGGCTAATAAATTTGTTAGTTAGATAATGTTGTTTAGGTATATGTAGTTCATTTGTAATTAATTTGAGTGGGTAGTATGTAGGAAAGTTCACACCCGGAGGTGATTTTGGACTCTCTTTTTTTGGGGTTTGTAAAAACAATTAGAAACTTCAGAGATTAGCTTTTAGCTTAAGTAAGATTAAAAGCAAGTTTAAAAACTAAAACGCGTTAAATATTAACAATGAAATGCGGAACCCGAATATTAAGACTTATTGATAGTAGAATAGCTCAAAAGATAAACAATGGGCTACGGACCTAATTATTATAAATATCCTTACATTTTGAAATACATTTGATGTATACCTAAGATAGCCAACAAGCCTTTTGATCTGCATTGGTAAGGTTAGAGTGGGGGAGAATTTCTATCTTACAATAATTAAGAATGGACAGTAGCACTGCCCGCCCGTCAGGAAAGGGTGGAACTAATGACCGTATGACGCAATCGGGCAGGTATCGCCTTTGTCGGTGTTTCTTTGTGATGTTTGCTTGCTTTGGGTGATTTTTGAAGTTGAGAAAATTTCAACAAAGAAGATGGATTCACTCTTTCCCGGACCTGGAAGCCGCTGGTTAGCACCTGTGCCAAGGAGAAAGCAAGAAGCGGCGCCACGGTCACTTCTCAACTTTAAACATCACCCGCTCCACAAAGAAACACCGACAAAGGCGACACCTGCCCGATTGCGTCATTCCGATAAAGGATAAACATGACTCAGGCAACACCTGGGAAATCTAGGTATAATCTAATCTCTATAATCCTGAAAGCAACTATAAATACGCCGTCCTTCACTCCAGTCCTCAGTATGTCTTGTTGTTGCTTCGAGTATACATCACGATGCACCACATCGTGGAAGCGAAACGTCATCAGTAGTGGAAGCGAAACGTCGGACTTCACCCCCTTCGAACGCTTTCACAGGAAAACCAAGCTGTTTATAACTTAGAATATGTTTATGTCATGAAAATCATTTATTACCAATGAAGGAAGGTGTAGGGTTCAGGGCTTCTTTAGAGTGTTACTCCCCTATATGTTTTTAGAATATAAATAACTATTAAGACATAAGTATGTCTAGTCTACTGTACAAGGGAATATCATACTCTTTTTATTAGGCGAGTAACAGCCTAAAGAGGAACATTCCTTAAACTTACTTAAGATTGTTACTTCCAATACCCTAGATTGTAATGCCACCATTATGAATGAGAGATTATTAGCCGATTAAACCATAAATGTATGCTGACCATGGGATTATATTGACATAGGAAAGATGGTATGTGATGTTAAGTTCTAACCTCGAAGAATAAAAGGCCTATAAATATTAACGTTGATAATCATTGAAGAGATTCGACGAACGCACAGAAACATTATTTATATTTTATGAAACAAGAAACGACAATGAAAATTTAATAAATATGTATATATAGTGTTAGATAACTTCAACTTCTATATATATAGCAATAATATGGAAGCGCACATAATATAATATTTTTACATTTTTATAACAGTCACCTGTTAACACCTTTTTTTAAATTAAGATGAAATTATTTTATTTACCTATACTAATGAAAATAAATTTATTGAAATTCAATTAAAAGGTTTTAGTATTAACTGTAACCACCACCTGTTGCGTTGAATCCTGTACAATCAAACGGTCAAATTATAGCACTTTAAAGCGTGTGCTTTGTTTAATTAAACTTATCGATTTGAGCCAGCCTTTGGGTTTCCTTACCAACCTGAGCTGGACAAGCATAAGGCTTTTTGAACCATCTGAGGTGTTGACCTCAATTTACTTTAACGCCTTTTCGCTTTTCTATTTCCTTCGCTTTTCCTATTGCTTTTATAACAGAGAAAATATAATTAAAAAATACCTGTTCGTTACAACTCGTACTTAACTTTCTCATATACTTGTTTGCTCTCGTACATGATTACTGAGTGAAGGAGATACATGTGAGGAAACTTGACTTGAGTTATTTAATAATGCAGCTGTTGACTCTCTAGACTCAACACATACATCCACTCAAGTAGCTTATACTTAACTTTAGCGTATACTAGTTCGTACATGATTACTGAGTGAAGGAGATACAGTGTGAGGAAACTTCACTTGAGTGTTGACTCTCTTGGCTCAACACATACGCGTCCAATCAAGTAGCTTGTACTAAACTTTCTCATATACTGTTTGTACATGATTACTGATTGAAGGAGATACATGTGAGGAAACTTGACTTGAAATATTTAATAATGCAGGTGTTGACTCTCTACACTCAACACATACTTCCGCTCAACCAAGTCGTACTTAACTTTCTCATATACTTCTTTCTACATGATTACTGAGTAAAGGAGATACGGTGTGAGGAAACTTGACTTGAGTTATTTAATAATGTAGTGGTTGACTCTCTAGACTCAACACCTCAACACATACGTCCTCTCAACTAACTCGAACTAAACTTTCTCATATACTTGTTTCTAAATGATTACTGAGTAAAGAAGATATGGTGTGAGGAAACTTGACATGAGTTATTTAATAATGCAGGTGTTGACTCTCTAGACTCAACACATACGCCCACTCAACTAACTCAAACTAAACTTTCTCATATACTTGTTTGTACATGATTACTGTGTGAAGGTGATACATGTTAGGAAACTTGACATGAGTTATTTAATAATACAGGTGTTGACTCTCTAGACTCAACACATACATCTACTCAACTAAATCGTACTAAACTTTCTTATATACTTGTTTGTACATGATTACTGAGTGAAGGAGATATGGTGTGAGGAAACTTGGCTTGAGTTATTTAATAATGCAGGTGTTGACACTCTAGACTCAACACTTACGTCCACTCAACTAACCCATACTAAACTATCTCATATACTTGTATGTACATGAGTGAGGAGATACGCTGTGAGGAAACTTCACTTGAGTTATTTAATAATACAGGTGTTGACTCTCCAGACTCAACAAATATGTTCACTTAAATAACTTGTACTAAACTTTGTCATATACTTGTTTGTACATGATTACTGTGTGAAGGAGATACGGTGTGAGGAAACTTGACTTGAGTTGTTTAATAATGCTGGCGTTGACTCTCCAGACTCGACACATACAACTTTCTTATTTTTGTCTTTACTAACACACATTTACTCTTATAAAAGCTTAAAAAATAATTCATTCTCAAAATTGGACAAACAGCGGATCAAGTAATCATGTATAAGTAAATGAGAAAGTTTTTCATGAGTTGTATCCGTCAGATTTTAATTTTTAATATTCTGTACTTAATCTTTGTTAGTTTGCTTTTCTGTTTTAAAACCTTTTCTTTTCTGTCAATATTATAAAGGAAAAGTTTTCACCTCTTGCAGATTCTTGTAAATATATTATGTTCACGGTTTTTATTTTAACTCTGCAAATGAAGGCTTAAATTTAAGCTTTAACAAGCATCAAGTCTGGAATTTTCCTCGAAGGATTTTCGTTTTTTGGAAATTCCTCGTAAATATGCTTTATGGTTCAATTTTCTTGGTATTTATTAATTTTTCAACTTTTTGCTAAAATTGCTGACTAAGTCAATAATTTTTTTTATATTGTAATAAATATAACTCTTAAAAAAAATGTGTAAGACTCTCACGCATTAGAATTAAAACTAAAGTTCTAAATACCAGAATAAACATATAAAATATTTCTATGAAATAACACAATAACCCTTATTTAAGTAATGCGTATTATATAAATCATTTATTAAATTCGCAACATACATATTTATAAATAAGAGTTTACAATGCTGCCACTGTCAGATAATCTCTTAAAGAAACATTATTTCAATTAATAAAATATTTTCATAAAATGTTAGCGAATAAAAAACATGAAAACCACAATAATATATTAACAGTATAGTAGTTGTTATAATAATACCCTTTTATATCAATTCTGTGTACTATTCAATTTAACTACTTCCGTGGAACAGTGGTTATCACATTAGTCTCTCGATCCAGAGGTCGGAGATTCAAGACCAGAGAGAAGATTTGTACAGGTAAATCAACTGTCGGCCTAAGTTTTATATCAAAAACTTTCAAATTCGTTAATTTCACATAAAAAATGTTTCTCTTAGACGAGTCTCGAAACGCGAACTTCGTTTCCCGATGGTCAATTTCAACCAAGCAAATTTAATCTACAGCGGTTAAAGAAGTTTCACTTCAAATAGTATCGTAAGGGCGATTATTACAAAAATAATCCCATTACAAATCTGTATATCGGAGGTAAAGGGCACTATGTGCCAATTTAAATTTTTCGGCAAAGCTAGTTTAATGATTTTTTTTATAAATCAAATTATAATCATTATTAACACTGGGAACAAGACAGAGAAAAATAGACTCCAGGGCCGGGATATGAACCACGGGCCTTCCGCATTTCCAGTGCAGACGCTCTTGCCAACTAAGCTACGCGGGAGAATGATTTTTCTCTGCCGTAACCAATAACTATTCCCCAAATCCAAGCTTTCAATATTCATACACATTTAGCAAGTCAAGTACACATAAAGTACTCAATTAGTACCTGTACCTTGTACAATCAATTCAAAATTCGATTTTTAAGTTGTTGGTAGTTTTCATACTACGTAAAGTTTAAATATTAATTTAAATCAAATTATAATAATTATTAACACTGGGAGACTGACAGAGAAAAATAGACTCCAGCGCCAGGATCCTGGGATTTTTTTTACTTATTTTACCTCCCCAGCATGTTGGTTCATAGTGCCTTTTCCACCTGGCTAAATCCGTGAGTTTTAGTTTTAGGACTTAAAACGTACCTTGTACCTCTACAAAGGGGGAAAAATGAATAGGAAATTGTTAAAACCTCAATTTCGTAAAAAATGGAGATAGTGCCCTTTACCTCCAATACACAGAAATATGAGCTCTGAAGACTTTTTTAAGACAATGAATTCATTCGAAAAAAATGTCATTGATTAATAAAAAATCCCACTCTATATTCTTTATGCTCATAATTTTACATAAAATTTTATTTTTGGCATAAATTAAAAAATTCTACAAACATAATAATATGTGGAAATAATGAAAAAAAAAATATGTAAATGTATCTATCTATATTATTAAAAATGTTTTGTAAACAAACGAGTTCAGTGAGAGTGACATACTTCACTGAGTGTAGAGTGCGTTAGGAAATACCCCTCTAGAGGAGGGTTGAGTCCGGGGGAGAATAGGGAGACTTTGGGAGTGACATAATACTAACTGTGTAGACAGAGTGAGGGAGATACCTATATTATATTCGTCCGAGAAGAGGAAAGCCTGTAGGGCAGAACAGAGAGTAGATATATTAAAATGTCAGCGAAAAAAGGATAGTAGTAGCGCCCATCCCCACTACCTTTAGCCACTATACTACTTCCCTTGTCATACCACGTCGGCCGCACAGCGGCCGCTACCGCTACCACGCCTTCTCGGGGGTTGGCGAGCGAAGCGAGTAGGGCGCGGAGCCCCCTAGTTTCTATTACTAATAGTTAACTATGAAGCTTGTGTATCCTTTGATTTAGTATAAATGCTGAGTTGTATAAATTCTAACCACAAATACACTTCTGGCAGACGAGAATCTCTAAGCTCTTTCTCTTGAAATTATATTTCAAACGTTATCTCTAAGTCTGAAAGGGATTACGTACGAGATACGCATAAATCTAAAATCTAAAGGTTAATTCCTTTAAAACTTATCATGTGATTAAATTTTAGATTTCTAGTTCTTAATCTAGTTAAAAAATTACTTTTCTCTGTTTATCTTCAAATCTAATTTTCTAGTTCAAATTAAAGAGTTCAGAGAAAATTCTTCTTCATTATAAGTTTTGATTATAATTTAGATATCTTTCTTGAATTTATCTTGATTAAATTTGTCAGAATTTAAGGATTTTTTTTTATTTCGGACTTTAACGACGACTATTCTTTAACAAATAGTACATTACGCGTCTAGTGCGGAAGGATCATTTTGCATGCGAGTGTGCATGAAGTTTACACCCGAGCGACAGCGAGAGTAGTTAAACCACACGAGGAGAGAAAAATGTAGTTTTCACACGAGTTGCGTACCATTGTTGGATTTTAATAATAAATACAGAAAAAAATTCATAAACTTCATAAAATTCACCTTTGTTGTCTTATTTCTCTTTTTGTCCTGTTATCTCAAAGTGTATTTTTTTTGTAGGAAAATTAACTTGTATGTGGTTTTATATCGAAGATTTTTTGGCCATTCTTTTTNTAACCTACTTATGAACCTGGCTCTGTAGATTTGTTTGGTTATTCTATCATTCAGGCTTCGTAGGTTTGTTTGAATATCTTGCCTCTGCTATTCTAAAAACCAAATTAGTTGTTTTGCTTAGGCAATATCTTTGATGGAAATAATCTCGATATTAAACAGCTTGGTTTTCCCGGTGAAATCCCGGTGAAAAAGCGTCATGAAGGGGATGAAGTCCGACGTTTCGCTTCCACTGCTGGAAGCATCTTTAGGGGTGTGGTGCATTGTGGTGTTGACTCGAAGCACACACAGGATATACTGATATAACGATGCACCACACCCCTGAAGATGCTTCCAGCCGAGGAAGAAACTTCGGACTTCATCCCCTTCGTGACTCGGATTTCACAGGAAAACCAAGCTGTTTGATATCGAGATTATTTCCATCAAAGATATTGCCTAAANTATTTATGTAAAAAACATAAATAACTTTACAGATTTCATTCAAAATCTTAGACTCATTATAGGAAACGAAGAATTTACTTGTAGGGCACGCTCAAATGATGTCGCCCTACAGTGCAAAACCATTGAAGGATACCGATTAGCCGTACGCTCCCTCAAGTCTAGAAATGTGACTTTTCATACATTTCAACCAAAATCAGAGAAAGCTTTTAGGGTGGTTATTCGCCACCTTCACAGCTCTACCCCTACTGAGGTTATTAAAACTGAACTTGAAGCACTAGGCCTTAGAGTAAGGAATGTCACTAACGTTAAAAAAGGTGGCTCAGCACTCTCGTTATTCTTTTTAGACCTAGAACCGAGCCAAAATAACAAAGAAATTTNTGCTGTTTTTTATTCGTTATTTTCTTGTTTTACCCGAAATATGCCGAAGTTAACTTATACCAGAGACTTGCTAAAATGATCATTGTTTTTTCTGCAAGGTTCCAGGTTTTAGTAGACCCATGGGATTAAACAAAATCAATTGGTACCAACAGGGATGTTTTGACCAATTGAAAGTCCTGATTAGTTCTTTAATCTGATTCCCAGCGGCTGCTGTCCTTTAATAATTTCATTTTTTGATTTTCCATTTGCACTGACGGTTGTGTCGAGGTATTTGTTGTGCTACTTTGTTCGTCCTACCAAAAGTGTTTGGTGAAGATTTTATTGCATTGAGTTTGGCTTTGTTTTAGTCTTTACCACACCTTTTTTCGTTCCCAATCCTGAATATTTTAAATTTCTTTGAAGCTACATGTTTCTGCTGCAATAACTTGAGTCTTATTGCTTAGGCTAGTTATCTTTAATGTATAGGAGTATATGCCTAAACTGCTGATTCCTAAACTTATATAACCTAGAGAGTACTCTTCTTACGCTAGTACGATTTAATCCATAATTAGAAAAATTGCAATAATATTTATTTATTGCATAAAATCTCAATCTACTACATATATGGTTTAAGAAAGCTATCACGAACTTTAAAACAATCCATTCCTTCCCAGACCAATACCTATGCCTAACCAGACCGAAAGCTATGCCTAACCAAACCAGTACAAATGCCTAACCAATACCAATGCCTTTGATGTATTCTCAGTTACAACTCTACACCTTACTCCAAAGATGTTTTCACATTCTTTGTCCCTACGGCCACCACTACGTTTCCAAGTGAAGCAAGTCGATTACAAACTTGAAACAATTAAAATGATCTTATACTCACTACATATATTTAACTGCTGGTAAATTGGTTTAGCCGTGGAAAACAATAGTTCTCCATTTTTTTTTTCTTTGGGGATTTTAGTCCCGTTCGACTGCACATTGGGTCATTACAGGACAGGGGTTATCCGACCACTTTACTCATCTACTCGATGAGATCATCAGTGTGAAACATGTCTGACCCCTCCAGNACTTAAACTAATAAATCCGAATTTTTTTAAACTTTTAGGACATATGAAATTACATTATTTAATTACACATTAAAAAATAATTAACGTGATAAATCATTGTTCATAAAAATAAAAATTAAAAAAAGTCTTATTTACCATTAGAAAACCTAAGTGATTTTGTAATTTATGACATTGATTATAACATAAATTAGATTATTATTTTTTTAGAACCTTTATATGTCTTAATCAGCTATAGCTCTATGTAAGATAAAAGATGTTTTCAGGAAAAAAGCAAAAGAATTTTCAAGGGGGAAAAAAATAAGTCAAATTTGCAAATAAGTAGAGTGTTTTTGTTCTTTTTATGAATTCTTTTTTGTTACTGTGAGGCAGAGCTTCTTATCGGATTCCTTCGACAGCAATGCATTGAAGGCACTTTCTTCGCACAGGTGCTGTTACTTGTGCGTTGGTAATCATTCTGTTTGATATTACAATAATGTTCTATAAGCTGTTCTCAGTTTTGTGGCTGGACACTGTAAACTAGTTCTTTAATTGTTCCCCAGTATAAGAAATCTAAAGATGTAAGGTCAGGAGACCTCGCAGGCCACTGGGCCTTGTCATTCAATCCATTTTCCTTGAAAATGTTCGTTCAGCCACTGTTTAACTGGTCGTCCATAGTA
>KZ651165.1:12350-28522 GCA_001010745.2 Gerris buenoi | reverse complement strand
ATTTATCTCCAGTAGGGTAAAAAAGTTATGATTTTGAATTAGTTTAGAGGGACTAAAGCAGGTCTTTTCATCCCTGAATCAAAAAGTAGGGAGAAAAAGTAAAAAGTAGGGCGAAAAAGTAAAGTAGGGCGAAAAAGTAAAGATTGCAACTTAATTATTTTATAAATAGTAGAAAATGAATGGTTAATGTAATGAAGATGTTGAAATCAGGTTGGCGTCACTGCTTTTACGACCATATTTATGTTTGTTTATAACCTGCATCTAAATAACCTTCTATTTAAGTTTAATTCCAATTCTTATTTGTTTTTAATATTGAATCTCTAATATCTGCTATTAAAAGTGCTAATAATAATTGTTATTTATTAAAATAATAAATAAAAACTGTGCAATGGACGAAAATGTGTATTTACTCTCTACTGGAGATAAAATGTACCTCGTGAGTAAACTGCCATTATTCCCATCGCGATAAGGAATAGCGTTATTCCTTCGGCTGCTCCTCGGGAATTTAAGAGTCTAATTACCTCGGCTTCGCCTCGGGATTTAGGGACCATGGCTTCGGCTTTGCCTCAAGAACCAACTTTTTCGCTCAAGGAATAATGGCTTACTTTACTCCCTAGGTGCATAAATAACTATTACTTCTATATTGCATATGTGATGGATATAAATATAGCCATAATCTTGAATTACGATGGTTTCATGGTTTTGCCCTGGTCCATTTTATATCGGCGTTTGTGAATCTATTGCAGTCAAACGTTTTCAAGTTTTATAAAATTTGATATGAGATTATGTAATTAAATAGAATTCTTAAAAGCTATTTGAATATTTGTTGACATTCACGTGTTTATAAATGGAAATAATAGAGACAAATATTAAACAGAATAACTTTAAATTATTATGTTGTAAGTGTTTAGGTCAACTTAAAAACAATTTCTTTACATTTTCTCTAAATTACTATTTGATTTTAATTCTTATTAAAACTATTATATATTATTTGTAAATGTTTTATTACTTTAACTAATTAATGTAAACAGAAGGCTGTTTCTTTTTATAGCGGTGTGAATAACAATAATAACAAACACAAAAGATTTAGTAAAATAAACAAATTAGGTATTTTTCAATCGGTTAATTTAAAATATTTAATTATGTATCATAATTATTAATAGTACACACTTTATTATTTACTACTTAAAATAATTTCAGTGGTCGGATAACCCCCCGTCCTGTAATGACCCAATGAGCAGTCGAACGGGACAAAAAAAAAAAAAAAAAAAAAAAAAAAAAAAAAAAAAAAANAAAAAAAAAAAAAAAAAAAAAAAAAAAAAAAAAAAAAAAAAAAAAAAAAAAAAATTCAATTGATAATTTTAGTTATTTTATTTTTATTGTGTTGGCAGTCGTAAAAGTAACCTACTCAAGTTTCAAGGTCAAATAAATTTTAGTGCGTCGCGTCGGCCATATTGTTACGTGTCTTATTATTATAAATTAATTTCTGACCAACTTTCAATATACTGACTTAATTTTATATAAAAAATTAATAAAATCGTTAATAAAGCTTTCCTAAATGTATTGTGTTTGTTTAATTGTTTTGTTTTGATGTTTTGATGCGTTTTTCTTTCGAAAAATTTAACTTGCATCTTGGTTATTTTTCGTATAGTTATAAATATAATTGAAGTGTTATAATGACAATAATGATTTTTAAGTTAATTTTAAAATCATTTGTGAACTATTTTGATGAATATATAAAAGTATGATGACCACTTACGACTGATTGAAAGGACGCGGGCGTAGTTGAATTTAAAGGTAATTTATTGATTATATTGTTTTGGTTTTAATGGTTAACCGAATAATTTATACTTGTATTTATTAACGAGATTATAATAATATAAATAAGTCTGTGTTATTTAATTCAAAGGGATATTTACGCTTCTATATTAACAGAAGAAGGATGTATCCTTTGTCCAACAGTTCTTTGGTCTAAGGAACATCACTAAGTTCGGTAAATCCGTATTTGTACGTGCCAGGCCAAGATTTAGAGCCACCTCTAACCATCTCTAACCACCTCTAACCACCCTTTAGGAAATTTCTCTGGCACGTACAATGTACAATACAAATTAGCCCTTCTATTAATAGAAAAGTATAAATATCTCTTTGCTTAATCGATACAACCGACTTGCAATGACGCTCAGGGACACTGCCCGTCGCAGTGCACTTTGCTAAAAATAATAATATGAGGGACCCTAATAATGCAGGGTTCCTGGCTTTGTCCTGGTCGATTTTATAAAGGTTTTAGTAAGATCTAGAGGTACTTCTCTAGATTGTTACTCCCCTTACAAAAAACCAGAGAGGAGTAACAATTTAAAGAAGGTGTACGTGTACGGAATGTTCTTCTTTATACTGTTACTCCCCTTATAAAAACAGAATTTGTATATTCCTTTGTCTGAAAGTACATTGGACTAAACATCCCTTTCTCTTAATAGTTATTTAGTCTGTAGCTTCTGTTATAAAAAATCATAGGGAAGTAACAATCTAAAAAAGTACTGATCTAGATCTCATTCATACGTACACCAAGTTCATTTAGGGGGGCCTGGGTGACTCGGAGGCTAGAGCGCTTTCCTTGCGATAAGGCAAGTTAAGCAGCATCGAGCCGGTTCAGAAGGTGACCGCAGCTCTGGGTTCGATTCCCGGACCGGGCTCCTCGCTCAATGTCCACCCAGCATTGTTTAAACAATTGGGAAGCTCCTCGTAAGAGTGGCGCCACCAAGTTTTGGCCTGGAAACCATGATAATGACACTCTTGTTTGTTGTACAACTAGGAGGGGAGTCATGGTTAACGACCATATCTTCATACGAGTGTGTGAAGATTTCGGTCTCTAACCCGGGTTTTATGTAGACTGTCTAAGAAGCCACACTAAGAAGCCTGCATCTTCGGATGTAAAATCCCCCCGGAATTAAAATAAAAGTTCATTTGGATAAATAATACTCTTAGCTTGATTGTGTTGTCTACTAAAATCATATTTACAGACTTCAAACCTTAAAGACTTCAAACCTTACAGACTTTAAATCAATTACAGATATTATAAACTTCATTTGTGAGTCCTTTACTTAGTAAAGATCCCTTATTATATATTGAGATAAAGAGCCCTTAGATATATTGAGATTATGAATACGAGTACAAATATAATAAGATTTTAATTTATAAAATTTGGCGATATCTACGAATTTGTATTATTAGAGCCCTCACACTATTATAGACTTTTTGCCTGCCGACTGTTTTCTCTGGTCTGAATTCAGCGTTGGTGTTGATGGAGGTGTTCAAACCACAATATTTTTTGCAAAGAAAATAATCATATCCAAATTATTCTATCTTGAAGAGTCCGACATATATTTGATCCTTATATTAACTCATTTGTTTCTAGGTAAATGATTAATATAAAAATACCACTTTAAAAAACTGGTCTTATTACCTCAATTGTTTCTATGCGCAAAATTTGGGGAAGATTGAAAGACGGGAAGTGGTTCAAAATTGGGGTAATAGGTGTGGAATAAAACTTACAACGCAAACAAATATAACAACCCCTTTTTTTTTGGTTTCTGTATTCTTCACCTCCATCGTTTCTATGTGCAAAATTTGGGGTTTTTCAAAATTGGGGTAACGGAAACGTACGATGAAACTTACAAAGTAAAGTAATATAAGACCATTAAAAAAATACTCATTATTATCTATTTTAATAAAAACTCATTAAAAATTGATTGGTATATTGATCTAATTTTAAACCTCAACAAACCAATGTGGTCTAATAAGTAATTTGGGTGGCTATGACGAGGTAGCCTTGTAAGAGATATAGCGGATCAAATATGAAGCCTCCTAACTAAATTATTGCAAAATCCAATATTCATCCAAGCTCTAAGCTCCAACCAACATGCTTAGAATGGAACTGATGGAATCCCCACCTTCCCTAACCAATTTGTTTCTGCCTTTTTCGTAAGCTATAAAGTTCAAATCGAAGGGAGATTATCAATAAAATGCTTCCTTTTTTTGAGTCACCAGTCACCAGGGTATCAACAAATAGCTATAAATTTGGTAACGAGTAAAATTATAATCTGTTTTATGGTATCATTTAAAGTCGATCACTTCATTAACATTTACCATAATCCAAAAGGTGGTTTAATAGTCAAAAACATTACCGTGTAGTAAAACTGAGCTGCTTTTTGGCCCACAATGACTGATCCGTATTTTTTCCTTTGTAAACATATAGCATTTCAATATCGCTTGGCCGGTCCCGTAAATACTGATATGTGGTCCAAAATGTTAGCCATTCGTGCTGGATTCGCAAATTAAAATTATACAATACAGCTCTGTGGTTTCCTGCGGCCAGAGTTGAATAAGTACTTAACTAGAGATCATATCAAAGGTTATGGGAGAATTTAAGTCTGACGTTTCTTTCCTAACTTCCACTGCTGAAAGCATTGATAAAAGTTTTAGTTACAAATTTACTTTCTTCTTAGGTGTGGGTCTTGTAGGGTGATTAAATTTCTTAAGAACAACTATGTACTTTGTTTTCAAAACTTGGCTATATTTCGACCATGACCAGGTCATCTTCATGCCTTGTCTTGTAAGACGGTTAATTATAATAAGTTTTTTTCCACCATTTTATGGTATCGTCGTTTTTATATTTTTTATATCACTTTTTACTCCCAGAACATCTCATAACTTGAATAAATTACACATAACAATAAAACAATTTTAACAATTTGAAAACAATGTAGTTGTTCTTAAGAAATTTAATCACCCTACAAGACCCACACCTAAGAAGATATATATTAAGAAAAATAGGAACACAGGAAACCAAAAAAAATTTAAATTAATTTAAATTTTTAAAAAAATACAAATTTACTCAGTTGGTCTTCTTGTACCATAAGTGATCCAGGTTTTTTAAGAGTACACGTCAACTGAGCTTTATTTTGGGCTAAGTCCTAGTTTCCTTTTCCAAGAAAAAAAAAGAAAATCAACTTGCTTGCTTGCTTTTACATGTTTTCCAATTTTATCCTTTATCAGCCCTTGATCATCTTTAAGTGGATCTTGCTTCCCACACCAGTTTAGGATATTGGCTTTTAAACATTTTTCTTTAGAAGACCAAAAACCTTACTACTTAGGGATTTTCAGTAGTGACTGAATTTGTAGTTTTCAAGAGTCTTGACGCTAGAGCATCATTCAAATTGTTGAAGTACATTCTTCAAACTTGCGTACTTAATAGCACGCACATTTCCCCGACATCATACTCTTTCCATTAAATTACTTATATATTTACATTAATTGTTTATTTATTTTAGCAAATTTTCGAAGAAAATTAAGCTATTGCAATGGCTTCAAAATCTTTGTAATGAAATTTTTTTAAAAAGTTTTTATGGAAATCCGTTTCAGACTATTCTGAATCGATTCCTATAATTTAACACTTTTTTTTATGTAATTATATATATATATGTATATATGTATGTATGTATGTATGTATATATGTGTCACTCCAGACGATATCTCCCCTTAGGATGCACTTAAAAATTTCAAACAAATTTTAAAATGCCAATAATATCAAAAGAAAGAATGAGTTTGTTGGCCAGAATTTTGAATTTTATTTAGGGGTCACATTATGACAATATAGGGTCAAAAGTTGCATAAGATCGTGTTTTTTCCCATTTTACCCCCCTTTTATATGAAAATATGTTAAAAGTGTACATAACAAGGATTTCTAAATANTAAATGCTATTTTGACTTTTATACCCCGTACCCGTGAGTACCACACTTTTTTTTTTTTCACCCATCCAAATTCTAAACCAACATTTTCCTACATTATCATAAGCCAATAATACGCAGATTTCTTTGAAAATTCGCTCATTAAGTCATGGTGCATGACTGGACTTTTTTTATAATATATTTATTGTTTTCTTCTTTTCTGTTTCAGGTAAGAGAGTGAACAAGTTGAAATCATTTTAAATTTGTAAGTACTTTTATTCTTTTAAATGTAATGTATAATATTTCTTCGAATACCATTATTTAACTAAGATAGGCATATCCGGGTTTATCAGGTGTTAAACTCCAAAATGGTGGATAATTCATGTCTTCAATGGTATCCTTGACCATAGAAAAATAAGAATTTCAATTTGAACTTGAAATCCAATATGGCGGATAGTTTATGTCATGTGATTTTTTAAAAAAAATTAAGTTGGATATTGAATGGAAGGTATTAAAGAGTAGATTAAAAAAATATATAAAACTTCTATTAAATTTACGTGATATAAATTACGTGACTGTATAATGTTTTTAATTTCCAATGCCATTTGGTTAAAAAGCATCAACTTTTTAAAGCCCCCCCCCCACCCTTTACTAACTATGTGTGCACAGTAACAACGAAACTCTTTTTACGTGAGACTTCAAACACAACTATTTTATTTTGCAATAATCAAAAATTACCCTTTTAACTTTATCGAATAATGAATACATGTAAGAGAACTAAATTAACCAATATGTTCAGGAAAAAAATAAAAATGGACTCCCAATTCAATTCCTTTTCTAAATACATAACAATTGTTTTCTTTCTTTACATTAGTAAAATATATTTAATTTGCAAATTAATTAAATAATTTGTAAATTATATTAAATATTAAATTTGCACAGACGATATAGGCACATACTTCATACTTTCGCCCAACCATGCCAATTTCTTAATATAGGATGAGTACATTCTAAGATAGAAGTTCATAAAAGTTTGTGCACATTGTTTGTGCAAAAAAAATTGTCCAATTGTTTAAATTAAAAAAAAATTAATAAAGTCCGATTTTAAATCTAAATTTATCAAACATTACTCTGTCTAAGGCTTTAGTAAATATATCCGCCAAATTTTCACCACTTTGAATATATTTAAGTTGTATCTTCTTGTTGTTCACCATTTCCTTAATAAAATGAAATTTGACGTCAATATGTTTTGTGCGCTTTTGATTTCCATTACCTGACGCAATGGCTATTGCTCCGGTGTTGTCTTCATAGATGGTTATACTTGTTGATTTTAAACCAATATCAGTTAAAAGACCTTCTAACCACTTACACTGGCTTACTTGCATAAGGCGACATATTCGGCCTCAGTACTTGAAAGTGTCACTATTGGTTGCTTCTTCGTTCCCCAAGCTACAATACCTCCAAACGCATAAATACAGAATCCAGAAACTGACTTTCTTCCTTGCACATCATTTGCCCAATCTGCATCGCAGTAACCTTGGACCTTAAAATCTTTTGTAAAAACAAGCTTAAAATTAGCAGTGCCTTTGACATATTTTAACACCCGTTTCAGATACTTGAAATGTTCTTCACTTGCACACTCTTGAAATCGACTTAAATAATTAGTAGAAAAACATATATCTGGCCTGGTATGGATAGCAAGGTACAATAATCCTCCTAGCAATTTTCTGTAATCCTTGACTGGTTCTACTTCTTTGTTTACTTCTAAAGCAAGTCCTTTTTCCATAGGTGTCTCCATTGCAGTAGAATCTTGGAGTCCAAATCTTGAAATAAGTTTATTAATTAGTCTTGTTTGATGGATTTTTAAAATGTTTTTCTCTCGTTCTCTCTCTATTTCCAGTCCTATAAAAGTTTTGCATTCACCAAGATTTCTCATCTTAAATTTTTTCATCAGTTGTTTCTTTACATCGTCCAATTCTTTTCCAATCAGTAAAATATCGTCAACATATAAAATAATAAACTTATCTTTACCTTTATTTTAGTACAAGCAGTCGTCACATCTTGATCTCATGAATCCTATTGTTAGTACAAACTTATTGAATTCTTCATTCCACAATTTAGGACTCTGCTAAAGTCCGTATAAAGCCTTGTTTAATTTTTTTATTGAAAAATCCTCATTCTCTACACCATCAGGGAGTTTAATGAAAATGTTCTCTTTTAAAGTTCCGTTAAGAAATGCAGTTTTTACATCTAGCTGAAGAATATCCCAATTATTAGAATTAGCCAAGGCTAACATTGTTCTGACAGTATTCATATTAACCACCGGTGAGTAGGTGTCTTTATAGTCCTGTCCATATTGCTGACTGCATCCCCTAGCCACTAGTCTAGCTTTGTATACTTCATCTCCATTTTCTCCAAATTTCTTTGTAAATACCCACTTACAGGTAATAGGTTTAACCCTAAATGGAATTTAGGGTTAAACCTAACCCAACATTTTTCCAAGTGGAGTTGATTTTATGGGCTTCTAACTCTTCCTCAACTGCTTTTAACCATTTTTCCTTATCGGCCTTCTTTATAATATCATTATAACATTCAGGTAAGTCTTCCAACTCAGCATTCATACCAACAACATAATCATCCATCCACAAAGTTGTTTTCTGATTCTTTTTTCACTTATCATTCTCTCTGGAACTACAACTATTTCCTTATTTTCTCTGGGTTCAGTACGCAATCTTTCTTCTTCTTCTTCTTCTCTTCCATCTGATAAGCAATCTTCTTCCATAATTTTGTCGTGATCTTCAGGCTCCCATTTGTCTTCAATTATCGCAGCTTCCTTTTCTTCAACTTCAGGCTCCAAATTTTCTTTAATGAAGGAATTCATTTTCAGAGATTCAGCTTGAGGTGCTTCATAAAAAATGATATCTCGTCCAGTAACTACTTTTCCGCTACACCACCATAGCCATTTGTCACATAACAAATCAATTTGCACTTAATAGCCTTTTCATCGAACTTACTTCTCTTATTTTCAGGAATATGCATATACGCATTACACCCAAACACTCGTATTTTATCCAAATTAATTTTTCTACCAAACCACATTGAAGCCGGAATTTGATTATTCATTGTAGGTAGCCTGTTCAAAATAAATGCTGCACACCGAATCGCATCCATCCAAAAAAATTTAGGTAACTTGCTGTCTATTAAGAGACACCGTGCCATTTCTACTACTGTACGATTTAACCTCTCAGCTTTACCATTAAGCTGGGGTGTATAGGGGATAGTCTTTTCAGCTTGTATACCTTTTTCTTTTAGGTAATTTACAAATTCGTTGTTTACATATTCTCTTCCATTATCAGTCCTTAATCTACTAATCCTGCTCTGAAATTGATTCTCCACCTCAGTCACAAACTTCTTGAAGCACTCAAATACTTCATTTTTATTCTTTAATCCATATACAACCATAAAATGAGTAAAATCGTCAAGAAATGTGACGAAATACCTAAAACCCTGTCTGGAAGACGGAGTCACTGGTCCACAGACATCACTGTGTATCAGCTCCAAAACTCTAGATGTTCCATGAGATTTCTTGCGATATGGTAATCTACATATTTTACCTTTTATACACACATCACATTTTTCAATTCCATAAAAATTATCAATTACACCAGACTTCTTAAGAATATTCAGAGATTTGTGATTGACATGACCAAGTCTTCGGTGCCAATCAATCGCCTCTTTAGTCTGAAAAGCTTGTCTATCTTGGCCTTTAACTTCAAAATTAATTTTATATAATGATCCGTCCCGCTGACCTTTGGCTATTGTTTTATTATTCTTTTCTATATAGACATAATCCTTACAAAAAATTACATTGAAACCACTATCTACTAGTTTCCTTACCGAAAGTAAATTGCTCTTCAATTCAGGAACAAATAAAACATTACGAATTTCAATTTTCAATCTCCCTAAACCGACTGGAACATTTCCGATAGTTTCAGCAGAAACAGATTCACCTTTCTTGGCCACATTTATAATAATTTTTGGATTCAACTCAGTACAATAATTAAAATAATTAGGTGAGTTTATCATATGGTCACTGCACCCTGAATCCATTATGAAAGTTAAACATCTCTGATATGGTTTATCACTACTATACATAGATAGATGTGGATCTATTAGAAACGCAACACAGTTATCATTGTTTGGCGCATTTGAAAAATGAGCCGACTGATTACTTGGAGAAACTGATAAACAGTTATTTTTAATGTGCCCAAAACGATTACACCCTAGGCATTTAACATTTTTCATATTAACTTTACAATTAGCTTTCGTATGATTTAACTTGCCGCATCTAAAGCAGCTGATTTTTTTACCCACAAATGCTGTCGGGGTGTCAGCAATGAGTTTTGAATTGTCACTAGATTTACTTCAAACTTCTTCATCAAGTAACCTCAGTTTCACGAATTCCAGAGTTACTTTGGAGTCATCAATAGTTTCAATAGCACATATTATGGCATTAAACTTTTCAGGTAAGGTCATAAGACGGGTACACACTATTTCATTTTCAGACATATCAGCCCCCACCGCTTTCAATTCTCTTACTATCTTATCGAATTTATTAAAGTGATCCTCTATTGAGGTCTTGCCATCAAATTTTAATTGTAATAGTTTTCTTCTCAGATGTAATTGAGTGGCAACTGACTTTACATTGAAACCACTATCTACTAGTTTCCTTACCGAAAGTAAATTGCTCTTCAATTCAGGAACAAATAAAACATTACGAATTTCAATTTTCAATCTCCCTAAACCGACTGGAACATTTCCGATAGTTTCAGCAGAAACAGATTCACCTTTCTTGGCCACATTTATAATAATTTTTGGATTCAACTCAGTACAATAATTAAAATAATTAGGTGAGTTTATCATATGGTCACTGCACCCTGAATCCATTATGAAAGTTAAACATCTCTGATATGGTTTATCACTACTATACATAGATAGATGTGGATCTATTAGAAACGCAACACAGTTATCATTGTTTGGCGCATTTGAAAAATGAGCCGACTGATTACTTGGAGAAACTGATAAACAGTTATTTTTAATGTGCCCAAAACGATTACACCCTAGGCATTTAACATTTTTCATATTAACTTTACAATTAGCTTTCGTATGATTTAACTTGCCGCATCTAAAGCAGCTGATTTTTTTTACCCACAAATGCTGTCGGGGTGTCAGCAATGAGTTTTGAATTGTCACTAGATTTACTTCAAACTTCTTCATCAAGTAACCTCAGTTTCACGAATTCCAGAGTTACTTTGGAGTCATCAATAGTTTCAATAGCACATATTATGGCATTAAACTTTTCAGGTAAGGTCATAAGACGGGTACACACTATTTCATTTTCAGACATATCAGCCCCCACCGCTTTCAATTCTCTTACTATCTTATCGAATTTATTAAAGGGATCCTCTATTGAGGTCTTGCCATCAAATTTTAATTGTAATAGTTTTCTTCTCAGATGTAATTGAGTGGCAACTGACTTTCATATTTGTCCGATAATGTGGTCATTATGTCCTTAGCAGTAACCTTGTCCTTTATTGATTCCAAACACTCATCACTTAAACACGCGATTATTATAGACTTTGCTTTTAAATTGTCCTTACACCATTTTTTATTTTCTTCACCAGCTAAAGATGTTTCTTCTACATCAAATACATAACTAACGCCTTTTTCTTCTAACACTACCGAAATCCTAAACTTCCAATTGTTAAACTCATGTCCATTAAAAATCGGAACCCCGTAAGCTGGGCCCATGACCTGTGAGTTTAGAGAGTTAAAGACCATAATAAATTCAATAAATTGTAAGAAACAATAAACACTTTAAACTTTAATTAAATAGCACGAAGCTAACAGGTAACAGGAGTAAACAACACATATACACGACACGAGAACGAGAATACAGAATACTAGGAAGAAGGGCGGGGAAAAAAGAATAAGTGAAGGTTACTCACGGGTTATACACTCGTTCATAAATACATTACTTAACAGATTTCTGCCTAGGAATTTTTCACTTTGAAAACATGAAAAAAATATCGTTCTTCAGAACGGTCACAATGCTTTCGTTACATTCGGTATGCTTGGAAGCAATACAATATAATTATATTACCTGTGGAAAGGAACTATTGAAGAAAATATTTATAAAATATCAACAATCTATTCATTTTCTCTTAGGAAAGGAAAGGTCCATTTGGCTACTTTCTTGCCAAGAGTCTTAGGAATTTCGTTTAGTTTTTTGTGTTTCGGGACTAGATGGGGACAAAGTAAGGGTGTTCTGTCAGAAGTTGTTTGGGCAACGTGTGATAGGTTATGCATGCAGTGAACACAGAATTAAGCTAACGTCAGCTTGACCTCCTCTCCGGTTTCTTTCTATCCAATATCCTGAGGGAATCTTCTACGTTATAGCATACTCCTTGTCACATCATTCTCACCCATTATCATATTTATACCCTTTTTTTCTTCTTCCTCATTGTTAAGTCGATAAGAGGTTTTTTCATAATATCATCAATGTAACGTTAAGTTTGGTTTTGACAAAGTATTTTTTACTTTTTTTGTAGCCGGTTATAAAGAAAAGGCGTGGTTTAAAGTTTACACATACTTTGAAAACCATGAAACTGCTGAAATACACAAATCAAGTTCTTATTAAAAGAAATTGCAGTGAGCTTCCTATAGTTTAAATAAAGTGCACTTGAATTTAATAAAACTTCAATTAAATCGTTTAAGGTGTATTATTTAAACTGGCTTGAAAAATTTCAAATGATTCAATAACAAATTTTTGTATAGTAAAGTGATACATTTATAATAATAGTTAATGAAGAGTTGTTACAACTACCGCTTACGTCCCGCAACTCCTTTTTAACTACCTTTGTTAATATGTCACTTCACTAAACAAAACTTAAGATTGTATCAAGTACAAATTACGTATACTATAACCCTATACTGTAGAAGTGTGCTTACTTGCTCCAAGGGCCTGCGATCCATGCAGGGCTATAGAGCTTCACGATTTCTACTGTGTCCTGGGCCTTCCTCCGCTAACATCGGACTCTCGTGTGACAAGATTTTCCTTTTTATCTTCTAGCCATCTCTTCCTCATTCGGTCTACCTATGTGTTCTCCTCATTAGGACTTCCTTTGTGTACTTTTTACATAGTATTTTTCTCTTTCATGCTTCTATTCTCTTTTCACCTGATTTGCGTTAGGGTCCATGTTTCGAAGCAATTTCTAATTTTTTACACTTTTGTTTTAATAACTCCGATGATAGTTAAGAAGAGAAAGGAATAGGCAATAAAAGTTTAAATTAATATGGAACCAACAATAAACAATACACTAATTGAGACCTACAATCTATTGTTTTCACGATTAGACGTGTAGTCTTTAAAATGACAGGTAGGAAAACAGTTTCATGTCACCGGGAATAGAACAATGGTACTTTTGATCGGTTAAAAAGTGTAGTCAATTTTAATATCAATAAAATTATATGTTGCTTTCTTTGGAAAAATGGTCCACTTATTAAAGAATGTGGCTACCACACTAAAAATTGGTCAATGTTTGATTAAGATGTGTCCACCTGACCGTTTTTTTTGTTTTGTTTATATTTCTCCGTTATATTCTATTGTTCTTTCTTTGTGTATACGTTTCGGCAACTTCTTCTATCAATAACTGCTCTCTGCTTTTCTTCTGTTCTACTTTTTACCACTTGTACATAAGTACTTTTTATTCCTTTCAGCTTTGCAACGATGTACAATACACCCCTCTTTTTTCTAACGAATAGTTTAACAAAAAAGAAAATGGTTTTAAGTTGCTTTTTCAATTGTTAGAAAAAAGGGAGTTGTTCATTAAAGTAGACTTTGTTTCTTCTGTGTTAGTCATTATTATCTGTGGCCCTTGTTGTATTTAATTAGGTGAGGAGTCCAGGAAAGTTCCCCCTCCCCTCTTTATACTTTTCCCTAGAGTTTTTCCAGTGTTAAACAACTAATTTCTATCTTATGCATCTCTTTTGTTATGCAGCTTTATTCTGTTCGTATACTTCTCTTTGTTGTAATTGTTTTTAAGTGTTTTCATCTTTATATTTCTGTTTTTAAATTAAGTTAAAAAATAGAGCAAAACGTAGATATTAACACCTTTTCATTTTAAATTATTACTTAAAAAATGAATTATTACTTTAGTTGATGGATTAAATAGGTGTAATAATGTTAAATAGAATGCCAATTAGTGTGGCACATAGCTTCCTTGCATCCTATCAAGTACTCTTTTTTTCCGGGGGGCTTTTACACCCGAAGACTCAGCACACTTAGGTGGGCCCATTGAACAAACCCGGGTTAGGGACCTAAATCTTCACACTTGTGTGAAGATATGGTCGTTAACCATGACTCCCCTCCTAGTTGTTTAACAACCAAGAGTGTCATTATCATGGTTTCCAGGCCGAAACCTGGTGGCGCCACTCTTTCGAGGAGCTTCCCATTTATTTAAACAATGCTGGGTTGACATTGAGCGGGGGGCCTGGTCCGGGAATCGAACCCAGAGATGTGTTTAGAAGCGTTCACCCATCTATCTACTAACCCTGCTCGAGGCTGCTTAACTTGCGTTATCACACGGCAAGCGCGCTGGCCTCTGAGACACCCAGGCTCCTATCTTTAGACGAAACAAATTCATTTTGTTGATTTGACAGTCAGCTGACAATTCTAGAGATATGTATGTCAACGAGGTGAATACTAGGTATTTACTTATGATTGTAATTATCTATTTATGACTAGGGTTTTTATTTTATTTTTATTATTGTTATACATTATGATTATGTGATCCAGAAGAACAGGACACAGTGTATGTTACATTATATATTATATGAAAATAAAACATTGGTATTTTAGGCTTGATGAAGACCGGTGAGGTCGAAACCTTGCCGACACAGAACTGAGTTTAATTTTTACCCATCAGGATCCAACCTCAATATACGAAATAATTCTTTTAGAGTTCTTTATGATAAAAAGATATCTTTTGGTAATATTATTATACCTTATTCATTAATCAACTTAAATAATATTTAAAAAAATAAAAAATAAAAAAGTATGTTAAAAAGTTAAATACAGCTTTAATTTTGTTCAATCATTTTCTTCTTCAACTTTCTTTAAACAAAAGCTCGATAAAAACCAATTAATAAAACGAATTACAGGAAAAGAAATAAAAGTATCAGTATGACAACTAAGTGAAATGGCTTTTATAAAGCAATGAATTCCTTCAACTTTTTTTTTTTTTTTTTTTTTTTTTAATAAAATTAAACGATTGTCCCTTTTTTTGTAAGTAATTTTATTGTATAGAAAGCTATTGTTTTTAAATTATTCTCAAAAGTAGAGAAAAATTAATTGCAATTTTTTTTTTACTTTATTCTTCATTTCTTTTTGTTTCAAGAATTTCAATTTTAATGAATTTATTAGTTCAATTCAAGAGTTCAATTTCTTCTTCAAATATTTATGTTATTAGTATAAAGTAATGCAATAATATAAAACTTAATCTCACTTTCTTTTTGACAAGAAATTTAATTATAAAATATGATATATATTTAAAATTTTAACATCCTTTTATAATAAATAACAATAAATTGAAGGATGTAAAATTAGCAACAGTTAATTTATGAATTGAAATTAGGATTAGTGAGGTACGGTTTAATAAAACACATGTACGAGTATAGATTAACCAACTAGTTTCGTGTAATATGAACACATCGTCAGGGTTACCCTTAGTTCAATTAATAAATTGAAGTTTTATTTTAAATCAATTTTTTATTGGCAGAAGTTAACAACTTTATACTGTTTCCTAATTATTATGTTTAGGATTCGACTTTTGTTTCTACTTTACACCTAAATTATTCATGAATCTATACGGTGGATCAACTCGATAAACAACGAGGTTACACGGTAAAATTAAGATAATTGGGTTATCTTAGCAAGCCTGTAGAATCATATTGTGTCCTCTTACCTTTAGACAGTTTTATTCCTTCCGAGCTAACCGAAGGTAACGGAAGCATTGTGTTCACTTTTTTAGAACGAAAAACTTTTATGTCTCCGAATTTAAAAATTCAAAGACAGAAATCCGTTTCAGATATCAGAGAACATTTTTGGTCTCGTGTCTGTCAGTCGGTCCTGTGTCCGCAAATTCTGAACGACAATGAACTAGTAGCTTAATCATTCTGTATAGTTGATTTTAGAATAAATAACTGCTTCGCATTTATAAAATTTGTTATTATAGATAATTCAATTTTTTTTAAGCTTGCGCTTTTTAGCGAATTTCCATTGGAAAAAATTCGCTAATGGAGCCGAAAAATTAACCAACTCAACAACCCAACTCGGGAGTTGGGGGTCCAACTCCCGCATGGCGGGAGTTGGACCCGGGAATGTGGCC
>KZ651164.1:710827-739079 GCA_001010745.2 Gerris buenoi | reverse complement strand
TTAAATTTTAATTTAGATCAAATTATAATTATTTTTATCTACGAGAAAAATAGACTCCAGCGCCGGGATTTGAACCACGGGCCTCTAAATAATAACAATTTAAAAAAAAAGTCTGTCTATCGTCATTCGTCTTTTGGAATTGGACAAAATTTGGTTTAAATGTTCAGAAAAATCATGCATCCCGAGGCAAAATCGAGAAATAAATTTTAGCCTCAAATTTGAGGGCGCTACCCCCAAAACTCTGAAAAAAAAATTCTTGAAAACAGGTCCGACGTTTTTGATTAAATATCATATTGATTAAAAGGTTCATACTTTCATATAAAAATCTAACCAAAAGCCTCTCCTTAAAATATTGGTATTCGATGAAAAGGGGTCTTTCGAAAATGTTAACTGGGGCAACACCATTCTTATATAAATAACACTAAAACTTTTCTAAATCAGATAGCAAATGCCAAATGCTAATACGTATTGTATATTTTAACCAGTTTTGTTTTCTTTTCATTTTCAGATTTAGAAATGCCATACACTTCTTAAAGAAACATCAGAACCTCTGTGATTACATACCACCATATGAAGTACCCCTAGAAAGAGGGATCGATGGACTAACAATAGCGAGATCTAAGCTTTCGAACAAACCTTGTGTTATTATTACCTGTTAACCTGTGACTCTTATCAGTATTAATAAGATAATAGTTTTTAAATTAAATTTGACGAAGTATTAAATACCTTATATTGATAAATTATATTTTAATTAAATTGTGTTTGTTCTGTATATCAAAGTTACTATACTAATGTTCGTAGAAAACGCAACATAACTTTATATAAAAAAAAATGTATATACTAATAAGCTAATTAACTAATAATAGTATGCTAATATCAACTAATTTCAGCGCTAAAATATGCTCTAAGAATATTACATGAAGATTTTTCTATTTATTTAAAATTAAATTCAGACACAAAAGACAACGTAAGTCTCCAATACTTTTTTTCTACCGTTTTATTAATTAACTAATGAGTTTAAAGAGAATTGAATTAAATAGAATATATTTGTATAAATACTTAATTGTCTCAATTTATAAACAAGAAGCTAATAAAGCTGATCCTTTTAGAGCAGATCCGTACGTTGGTAAAATGTAAATTTTCTGAAAACAAATCAAATAAATGGATTATTAAATTCTGTTTAGTATAATAAGACACGCTGTTATAAGAGTAACGCCAAGAATATTTATCATTATCACTATTCAATTTCCCCCGTAAAATGGAGACATTTGTCAAAAAGAGGAAGATTACAAGATTCAGCTTAAAACAATTGCGATTTTGATGTATTTCTCTATCTCTAAATTCACGTAGAGATTTATTTTAGAGAGAGCTACTAATTCAATATAAATTTTGAATAAGTTGATAATAAAAAATAAAAAAAAATTAAAAATAAGCTTTCATTCGTTTCTTTTCAGCAAACCCTTACATCTGATACCCATATCGTGGACGTGCTAAAAAAATAACTAGTCCATCATCATGGGCTGCCCGCCATATTGGATTTAGAATCACGTCAGTTGAGCTAACAATGCATTGTCAGCCAAATTAAACGTGTATGCAAAATTTCAATTCAATCGGTTGAGGATAACTGCTTTAAAATGCAGTTGCAAGATTTTACCCGAACATATATACAAGCATTGCATGTTAAATAAAAACGTAGTAAAAATGAACATAGTTATTTATCACCTTAACAGGCTTCTCAGTAAGCATTAAAGCTTTGTTTTCAAAATCTTTGAAGTTTGGAAGTCCCTTGTTGATAAGGCGTCCCTCGGTTGCAAAAGCGGCCACAGGTTGGGCCATTCTTTGTGCCAAACCAGCCAGACATGTTCCAACTAAGTAGGAAGCTCTCTCACCAATAGCCCAACAGACCTCTTGCACTTTTATCATATCCTCCTGTGTGTATTGAACTCCCAAATTTTTTAGCATTCTTGTACATACCTTTGTATTCTCACTTTCAAAGGAAATAATTATTAATTATATTAATAGCAAATGTTACGTTATTAATAAATTGATTTTAAAACAATCAAATTTTATATTTAGATCAAAAAAATTCGATTAGTAAAACAGATTGGTCTAAGGGATGACTAAAACTATAATCCCCATCCTTGACCAAAATATAATTTAAAATTTTCTCTATGGACATTTTTATTTATTTTCACAAACTAGCTTTAATAATATTATACTTACTTGCTGAAATTAAGAATGTCATCAGAAGTAAATGAACCTTTCTTTAATAGTTTGTCGGGCATTATGCCGTCAAATAATATTTTTTCTTCAATCAACTTGACGAGAAAAAGCCGTCCAATTTCACCAATGTAGAGACCACCAGTCATTTTTTCAAACCTCCGGCATAAAATCATAGAGATCAATACAAAAATGTGTGACTAACAAGAGGGAGCAATATTCTGAAACTATGAGTCATAAGCCACAACTGCAGACATAACTATTGATAATTAAGACCAGTTTTTCAGCATATGAAAATAATACCAGAAATTTTCCGTTAAACGAAAAACAGTAGGAATTATACACCATAATCCTTCAACGATGTCAAATATTATCCATGATAAACAACCAAATTATAGGGTTATCTTAATCTTCTTTTACCCTCAGAGCAAGGAAGGGGTACAGGAAACAATGCTAAGCTACGAATCTGGCTCTCAAAAAGTGGTTCATTATGCTACACCCCTACACTAACAGTTTCAAGCGGCAGTTTGGTGAAACAGTATCGATCTCTCGATAAAAACTCGAAATTTATCTGATAAAAGTTGATAAGGATAAGTGATATTTTCTTACGACATTTAATATTTTTATTTTTAATACAGTTTTCTTTATAAATATGTACATTAATGTTTAAATGCTACTGATAAGGATTTGTTGAAAAACAAAGGATTTGTTGGGTTTTTCTATAGTCTATGGGGACGTGATGACAAGGAATAGACCAATAAAGCAAGGACCAGTGATTATGTGATCACTTTAGTTCACATTGAGGTCGCTTGGGAGGTTTAGTATACGGGTGTAGTCATGAACCACTTTTCAAAAGCATTGCTTCCTCTACCCCTTCCTTGCTCTGAGCTTGAACCTATCAACTACATCAATGGCCATTACACAAAACGCAAATCTACAAATGGAATGGACATTGTATCTGTTTTGGATATTAAGAATAAAGATCACCTACAGATGAACTCCAGGGTTGATGCTAGTTGAATCCAAAATCCGGTCAAATTCAGTTATTACCGAGTCCAACTCACCGTTGAAACCGAAACCAGCCCATTCGGTGTTGATAAGGACATAGGGTGAAGTAAAATCACCTTGGAAACCAACCACTTTCTTAACTGATTCCAGATAGCCGGCATTCGTTCCCGAACCTGAAGTAAAACTAGAAATTTAATTATTTTTCTCGAAGGCAGAAAAAATTCATATGAACACAAATTGATTGTAACGAACTTAGTTTAAAACTATATTAAACTGAAATTAAAATTGAGATGAGACTATACTATTTTATAATCATAGCAACTGGTATTAATAGGACGAAAGGATATGACTCTTATCATATTATCTATATGTGCAGGGTGGGCCAAAAAAAACACACTTTTTTGAACACTTATAGCTCGGCTTCTGTAGTCGATAGAGATATGGGGTTTACGGGGTCTGAAAACTACATTCTTTTAATATAAATTTCATTTCTATAACTTTAAAAACTATTGGTTGAAAGCCATGCAATGACGGTTTGAAATAGGGTCTTAAAAAAAATCGTGGTCCGGGTAGTGATCTTGTCTGGTATTATAGTTTTGATAGAATAAATTACCATATGGCGAAGGGGAGGGGGTATGTGGTGGAAAAGTCAAAATAGTATTATAACCTTCACGATGTATGTTGTAGGAAAGCTCTTTGAGACAGTAATTGTTGTTAACTACACTTTTATTATATCTTCATATAAGAGGGGGGTAAAATGGAAACGCAGGGTAAAAAAAAAGTATTAATTAAAAATTAGAATATAATTATGTTTTTCGCATGGTCAACTATACTATTTTACTAATAGTCAACTATACTACTTTACTTCCAGAGTAGGAACTACGTAAAACACCAAATCAGAAAACTAAAAATAGCGTTTATCCACTCGCGTTACCCCAATAATTAGTATTAGTTTTATTTATTTTAAGTTTAATTACATACCGAATAGAATAGTAAAATAATATTGTCTATTCACGTGAATTATATAAAAATTAGGTATACAGTTTATAAATATATAACATAATATAGAAATATATTTAGCTCATTGTAGGCCTCGCTTCCCGAATTTAGTCATCTTCTAAACTCCGTCCTTGCTCTTGATCCAATGATACCCATCTATCATCATTTCATCGTACATCGTACATATTTATTTCATAATAGGATCAACTAAAATTTATCTTCAAACGAACTTAGATTTCATATACCTACTGCTAGGAAAAGAGGAAATAAACTAATTATCCTCTTTATTTAGTATGAGTGCATATAAAGATAAAATATTACATACCTAAAATTATAGAGCCTGAGCAGAGCCTTGTTCTAGTTCGTCCCACTACAAATGCAGCTCCTACGTCATTTATCACAGCCTTTATGTCCAATGACAAGCCCTTCAAAGATATTAGCACTAAATTAATGTGAATTATTCTCAGAGAATGGCAATTATGATAAGTGCATTAATCACTAGAGGAATCTTTAATAAAAACGCCTAGGATTTGATAAACAAATAATCATACTTTATTGAGAGCTGCCTGTCTCAAAAGAGTATTGACATTCTTTCCAACGGTTTTCTCACAGAGGTAACCCTTCGCCCAGCCCATAATCGTACCCCTGTCTAGCGAGGTTTGTTCTAAAGGGAAACTGAAGCAGAAGACGATGGGAACATGCTCCGTTCGGAAAGAAAAGTGCGCCCACACGAAATTTCTAAGCTTTTCTGCTATGTAGACGAACAACTGAAAACGAAATAAAACAAATTTTCTAATAAGATAATATTCTAATTGATGTCGTACATTAACTTGTCGTGAGTAGTTAAAATACACTGCCAATTAGAGTGGCAGATAGCTTCCTCGCGTCCTTTCGCGTATACTTTAGTACTTTAGTGATTTTAGGCTTTTAAAATCTATTAATGTCTAATTTATTTAATTATTCGTTTGGGCGGATAACTTTTTCAAACGAACTCATCCTGGGTATTGGTGAAATGAGCATATCTACCAAATTTCATTAAAATCGGTCCACTTTTACTCAAGTTATCGTCACACGTTCCAAGGTTCGCCAACACACAGACAAATAGACAGAAGACCAAAAATGTTCCCTGATGTCTGAAACGGATTTGTGTCTTGGAATTTTTAACATCGGAGACATAATACTTTTTCGTCCTCAGAAGTGAACACAATCCTTCCGTTACCTTCGGTAAGCTCGGATGCAAAATTGGTTGTATTGATTGATAATTTAGTGGTAATAAAACATAATGATAATATTAGTTTACACACTTAAAAATACTGCTGGTTTAATTTAAAATAATCTATAATTGTCTAGTTATAAATTTATTGTATACTTTAGTAAAAATAATAATTTGACAATCGTTGCAGTATGTCGGCTATTTTCAGAGATGATTTAATTTTGGTTGAAACCTTGCAATTACGTTTTAACAAAAAAAAAGTAATCTTCTAGTTATTTTTACTATGACTAGGACTCGATGCCTTTATTAAGGAATTACATTATATTAATAGTGATGGGGTATTTACCGGTTCGCCGGAGCTTTTCTTCATAATTTCTGGAACCCGTTTGCTGACAGCTCTAGGAGTAAATTGATTGGGTCCATCAACTGTTATTCTCATGAAATTCAGAACAGTTCCACCGAGATGTGTTGAAAGATATTCTCCTTTCTCTGAAAATAAGTAAAATATTTAATAATATTACTTTAATTTTTTACTTTGAAGGGGTAAAATTAAAAGTAGCTGACCGAAAAGAACAGCTACTTACCTACAATTATATCTATTAATGAGATAACTTGTGAGTGAGAAGCGTGTGTTACCTTTCTGGCAAACGAATCCATATTGTTGTCCAAGTATATATTTAAATTCCAGGGATAACACATTAAGCTTGTTAATAAGGTAACAGAAAATTGAATCACAGTCTTGCTGGTTCATTCTTCTAGAATATCACAAAAGTTCTTCTTTGACACATTCTATTTTCTCTATCTCCCTTTCCACAAATCTCTCAATGCTTTAATAGCCCAGGCAAATTAGCCAAAAATCGTCAAAAAGAGGGCAAAGTCCCGAAGTTGTGAAACTCGTCCGAGATGTTGATTTGAGTAGTGTCCTGTTCAACATACTGAACATCCCAGAACAGTCCTATTATTTATTCCAGTATTATTTTTTAAAAACAGGCAAATCTTATAGCAAAAAGGTTTCCGCTTCCACTTTAATTTCAATTTCTAGCACCATATTCAGAATTTCTATCTTAAAATCGTCTGTTTTCGAAACTCTTTTGACATTTTCTGTTTAAAATTCAGTTTTACTTATATACATGGGACATAAGAAATTATTCCTCAAGTTTGTGGAAAGATATTTTCTTTTATCCCCCTTTTTATCTTTGAAGGTTGACGCAATCAAAACCGGGTGGGCCCGGAAATCTTTCAATGATGAAAAGTTGGTGTTCTCCACAACTGTGTGGCGCAAACAGGAACTTTGCCCCTTCCATTTGTCAATTCTTCCCATTCCGGGCCGAATCTGCTCTATCTCATGTCCGAACTCTAATTGAATTAGGTACATCGAATAAAATCTGGAGTGACTCGGGCTGGTTCAATGTTATATAATATTTTAAAGAATGGATATCTCTAAAAACAAAAATTAAGATTTGGTCGCTCTTTGGGAGTATGAATTCATTATACCCGTTAACTTGGAGTGCACCATCGACCGAATTGACCCAAACAGGTCTCAAAGTTTTGCACTAGTTTTGCGACGTCGAGTTTGATTTTTGCGACGGTTCACAAACGTCGCAAATTCAATATTTCATTGAAAAATTGAAGGTGCACTCTAAGTTAACGCTGGAGTGCACCATCGTCCGAATTGACTCAAACAGGTCCCAAAGTTATGCACTAGTTTTGCGACGTCGAGTTTGAGTTTTGCGACGGCTTCCTTACCGCGATTAATCACAAGTCAAATGGGACACCAAGTTAATGCTAGAGTGCAGCATCGGTCGATTTGACCCAAAAATGTCTCAAAGTTTTTCACTAGTTTTGCGTCATTTTGCGACATCGAGTTTGAGTTTTCCGACGGCTTCCTTATCGCGATTAATCACAAGTCAAATTGGACACCAAGTTAATACTAGAGTGCAGCAACGCTCGATTTGACTAAAAAAGGTCTCATAGTTTTGCACTAGTTTTGCAGTTTGGCGAGGTTTTGCGACGTCGAGTTTGAGTTTTGCAACGGCTACCTTATCGCGATTAATCATCAGTCAAATGGAACACCAAGTTAATGCTAGAGTGCAGCATCGGACGATTTGACCCAAAAAGGTCTCAAAGTTTTGCACTAGTTTTGCGTCATTTTGCGACGTCCATTTTGAGTTTTGCGACTGTTTCCTTATCAACTTAACTTGGTGTCCCATTTGACTTGTGATTAATCGCGATAAGGAAGCCGTCGCAAAACTCAAACTTGATGTCGCAAAAACGTTGCAAAACTATGAGACCTTTTTTGGTCAAATCGAGCGATGCTTCGCTGTAGTATTAACTTGGTGTCCAATTTGACTTGTAATTAATCGCGATAAGAAAGCCGTCGCAAAACTCAAACTCGACGTCGCAAAACTAGTGCAAAACTTTGGGACCTGTTTGAGTCAATTCGGCCGATGCTGCACTCTAGCATTAACTTGGTGTCCCATTTGACTTGTGATTAATCGCGATAAGGAAGCCGTCGCAAAACTCAAACTCGACGTCGCAAAACGTCGCAAAACTAGTGCAAAACTTTGGGAGCTGTTTGAGTCAATTCGGCCGGTGGTGCACTCCAGCGTCAACTTAGAGTGCACCTTCAATTTTTCAATGAAATATTGAATTTGCGTCGTTTGTGAACCGTCGTAAAACTCAAACACAACGTCGCAAACTAGTGCATAACTTTGAGACCTTTTTGGGTCAAATCGACCGATGGTGCACTCCAGCGTTAACTTGGAGTGCACTTTTGACTTGTGATTGATCGCAATAAGGAAGCCGTCGCAAAACTTAAACTCAACGTTGCAAAATGACGCAAAACTAGTGCAAAACTTTGAGACCTTTTTGGGTCAAATCGACTGATGCTGCACCCTAGTATTAACTTGGGGTCCCATTTGTCTTGTGATTAATCACGATAAGGAAGTCGTCGCAAAACTAGTGCAAAACTTTGAGACCTGTTTGGGTCAATTCGGCCGATGGTGCACTCCAAGTTAACGGGTATGAATTCATTGGCTCGTTTTGATGAAGCTGCCATGAGAAAAATTTTCCTTTATGACATGAACACCAACGATCACAGGGTCAAGTGGAGTGTTAGCTCTACCTTTAATTTCATTTGCCAAATATAATATGTTACCTATGGCCTATGTTAAGAAACACTATGACCATCAAACAAATTTGTTTTTTATGGCTGAGAAAGCATATAACAGGAGCGAATAGAAACAACTAAAAATCTGTGGATAGAAATTTAAGCTGAACACATGAACATGACTATTCAACAAGAACAGTCCCTTTAAAATACAAACAAGTTTAGGCTAAACGTTCACAATCTAAAAATAAGTTGCTTCTGGAGACACTAACACCAGTATCGTGAGATATGCGATTAAAAAATCTCCTGCTCATCAAAAATTTGCTGTTGTTGAGGATGTCAAGCTGCTAGTATAGGTAATACCGCTGACACCGTGTAGCCGGACATCTTTATAATCAAACCTGGACGGGGAAATCCAAACTCTTGAATTTTACTACTGTAAACTTTTAATATTTCATTGTCAGGTCCCCCTTCCCCCAAAGTATAGTACAAAATGTACAAGTTAAATTTACTTTCTTGCATGTCTTTGATACTCAAAAAATTTAATTTTTATCATAATATTATTAAATGACAAGGATACTAACCTTGCCCAAGTCTGATATTTTGTAGATGAGTGTTGTAACATTTCAGCGAGCTTTGATCTCTTGTAGCTGGGTTTAACCCTTTCTCTAGCTGTACTTCGAAGAGTTTGGCAATGTTCTTCAGAGCTGCTACATCGGTAACTGGAGCCAAGAATTCCTGGCAACGAGCCCTCACCTACCACATACAATAATCACTGCCTCAACAACCAGAAAAATAAAGTACGATTTTTTAGTATTTTGTGAAACAATAAATAAATAAGTAAACACATAGGTACACATTATTATTGTATGAGTTAAATAATTATGTGCAGTTGAACCTGGATAATTTATCATATGGATGCAACCCTCTTTGAATTCCTTCTTATGAAGGTATCTCAAAATAAATAAATTAAATTAAAAAGCTTGAAATAATACTAATAAGACGAATTGTCTGCTTTATATATCACAAGCATTTAGGCCCGTGGTAACGGGCTTAAATTTATATTTAGGATAAATTATAATTAAGTTCATTAATTTAGATGAGTTGTTTTATCAATTTGAAGACCATCAAATCAAAACAATCACTTATTGGAAATATTTTATTGGAATAAATGTGGTTTCCTTAGCTTAGCAATAACAAATCATTTCAAGTAGTCGGGACACAACTCGATTATATAAATGATGTACATTTATTTATATGATCAAGAGTAATTTTGCTTAGCACTTTATTTATTTATCTACCAACTTTACTTTTACCCTCCTCGTGTGTATCATAGTGTCAATTAAAATCCCTTTTACATAGAGCCTTTGAAAGAACCCCAACAAACTTCACTTGCCCTTTCTGAGCCGTAACATAATTTAATTAAAATCCCTTTTACGTAGAGCCTTTGAAAGAAACCCAACAAACGTCACTTGCCCTTTCTGTCACTCGCCGTTTTATTTATCTAATAATTTTAATATAATTTTAATTTATTTTTACTTATTTTAAGATAATATGCTTCCTCTTTAGGTGTCTGACTAATATAATTTCAAGGGGGAGGAGGTGTCCACCTTGACTTTAAGGCGCCTATTGATTCCTTTCTAATTACTTAGAAACTATATACTGTAAACTTTTAAATTGTTACAAAATAAAACTATGAGGCGATATTTGAATAAAAGTTTATGTGCTTTAATAAAATATATTTCAATTTTAATAGGACAATTACCCTTTTTAAATCTGTTGAAGCCGTACTCGATTTCCTGTAAGGAATTTTGAAGTGCTTTATAATCATGAGAAATGGTAGGTACTCCTTTTTCTGAAAAAAATTAAAATAAAAAAATAAGTAACAAGCGAATATTTTCTGGTATAACGAAAGAAACATCTCAAATAAATCCTATAAATAATAAGTCATTTTTCAACGGTTAAATAGTTCTTCAAACTTGGCATCCTTAACTAATGAATTTCAATTTTTTATCGGAAAACTCATTTCAACATTAAATTTCCCTACGATAAATTAGACAGTTTATATAAGCAATAATAATTACCTTATCTTTTATATTGAAACCCCTTCGAACTCAGTGACAAGATTTGTATTCGTCTGTTTTTAGTAGATACAATTATATTGGTAAGTGGAACAATGACGAATTAAAAAACCTTATAAATTATTGACATATGTAAAAGGTTAAACTTGTCTATTTTAAAAGTTAAAACAATTTTATCTTCATTAAATAATAATTTGTTGTCAATATGTGGCGACATTTTTCGTTTGGAGAGATCCTATCGTAACTTGATTTTTTTTCAAAGGTACTGATGTAGTGACAGATAATACAAGGAAAACTTGAGTGCGTGTTATATTGACCCTAGAAAACTAAATAGGATATTTACCAAGGTAAAAACTCCGTGTCTGAGGTGAGGGAGGATTTAGAGGTATTATAATGAATAAAGGGGGTTGGGATTCGAAGATATTTGTCTGAAAAGAACGAGTAAAATGAACGATTTTGCTTATCTTTAATTCTATGTATCTCTTAATTTCCTCTTGTATTTAACAATAACTCTAATTATCTTTTCTCTATTATCATTTTATAATTTATGTTAATGCGAACAGCCAGTTATTACTTATTACAAGTACTATGGAGAATAGAAAACCTATGTTATCGCTATCTAAATAAAATACCTATGATGCAATACTATGCAGAAATATCCTACGTCGCCAACTATGTATTGTACCGAATTACCAAATCAACAATTATTTATATTTCATGCATACCTTGCTGTAACTTAAAAAAAGTAAGAGAAATGAAAAAAAACCTCTGATCTAATTCCTGACTTTTACATAGTGTGTAGATGTAATAGTTAAACTGTTGTTAACTTTGCAGATGTCAAATATTCCTATGGAATAATCAAAATTATTAAAATATTGATGTCATTGTCAATATTACTTTATATTTTGTTTTATACTGTCAAAGTTAATATAAAGTAATCTATGTTTAGCTCTTGTCCCTTGTTGAAGAAAAAATATGGTGTTTTATGAGCACTCATTAATATTTCCTATTTTAAATATTAAATACATACTAGATTACTAGTATCCACCAATAAAGGAAGCAGTGGCGGATCAAGAGGGGGTCATAGGGGCCATCCCCCCCCCCTCCCCCGAGATTTTTTTTCATGACAATATTTACCTCTACTTTCCAAAAAAAGAGATTACAGGGAACATCTGAGCCATACCGTGGATAATTGGCGAGTGACAGAAAGGGCAAGAGAAGTTGGTTGGGTTTTTTTTCAAACGTTCTATGTTGAGGACTAGGGAAATCTGAAGTCCCGGACAAACCTATTGATTTAATCAATTTCTGTGATGAAGGCTTGTTCCAAAAAGCCATTGCTGAAATTCTCGCTCTTCTACCAGTAAGCAAAGCCAGGCCCTAATTTATAAATGGGCTGACTAGGCTACAAGCCCAGGGCGCCAGATTTTGGGGGGCGCAAAATTTTCCAAGACAACTTTTTTTTACAAATAATAAATAAAAAAAAAAATGTGTTATATTTATAATATTGTGTGTCCCTACAGCCTTTGTAATGTTTTCCACTCTGAAGGAAAATCTCACTTAATGTCTATTGGCCTTACAGCCAATGCCAATGATGGCCTTATAGTAAATAATGTACATAGCTTTCTTCGTATCTAATACTTAATAATATTTTCTATTTAATATTTAGTATATTTATTTTCTTTTAATTGCTTCTCATATTTGTAAATTTTGATATTAATGTCCTTCCTGTTTAATGTGGAACAGTGATATTATATGTGAAAGGTCGTTGAATGATTTTATTACAATGGAGCTTTTTTTGGATCATAATATGCTCAAGATCCTCCTCTACACCACATTCTGAACACAGCGAAGATTGCGCTTTTCCTATCTCGTGAAAATAAAAATTTTATGTGCCGTGATTGGCTCTCAATCTACTAATGCTTGTCACTTGTCACCATTGATCTGGTTACTGCTATACCACTATACCATGCAGTGTTGACCCAAAACTACTATTATTCTCTACCTTTTTCTATATTAAATAAATTAATACACTTCTATATTAATTTACTAAAAATGTAAATAAATAAATTTAAAAAAATAAAAAAAAAATGAAAAGGATATTTAAGTTTAAATTAATAAAAATAAAGGTCAAATGAAGACAACTCCAAACCCTACCAGGGTGTCACGGCCAAAGGCCGATTTGAAGAAAGTACTCTTAATTTATCAATTTATTTAAATATAAGAAATGTTAAAATAATTATTAAGATGATTTATTTATGTAAAAATTATGTCAGTATATTTTTTCTTCAATAAATGGCAATTGAATTGAATTAATTTACTGATTTTTAGGGCAAAACCCCAAAAAAAGAAACCCTTATAATTTCGTTCCTGTATCTGTCTGTCACTCTGTACGGTTCCAATAAATTTTAAATCAAAAGAGATAAAAACATGAAACTTTCTAGTATTAAAGATGGTTCAAAATTATCAGCTGTTCAAATCCAAGAAAAATGGCGGATAATTCCTGTCACGGGGAAAACTTTTTTTTGAGTTGGGTATCGAATGAAAGGTATTGGTTACAAAAATATATAATACTTGTTGAAACTGTACAATTTTCCTTGCCTTTTCATCTTTAAACATTAAAATTTTCAATAACGAAATCCTTTTTACGTGAGACTTCACAACCAATTTATATTAGGCATTAATAGTACAGTAAAATTAGGCTCAAACCCAAACATCCAAAAAAAAAAAAGTTCTACCCAACGCCAAATTGTTCTATGCCCTCCTCGTAGTAAGTGATAAAAAGTTGCACGACTTGCAGCGTCGGGTTTGGTGGGGAGGAGGGACGAAAGGGGGTAAAAGGGTATTTTTAATAGTTTTTCACAAATATCTCGAAAACTATGAGGTTTAGCGCTAACTTTGTTATATACAAAATGAATCTACTTAAAATGTTGAACAGAAATGGACTTATGCATTTTTTTGTTAAAGTTAACGATTACGGAGTTATGAAGCTGTCAAAATAAATACTATTTTCTATTTTCCTTGAAACGTTTTGGAAAGATTTTTTTATTACAGTTATTTTGGTGATCCAAAATTTGCAGCTTCGAAATGACTGTTAGAAAATTGACAGTTTTTTCCAAAAAAAATTTAAATTTTAAATATTGCTCTTGTTTCGGGCCCAATATCGGCATAAAACCGCTCACCTACGAGAAAAGCCATAAGAAACGAAGTTTTAGTAAATTTATTTGGCTTTCAGACAAGCACAAAATGAAACCTGTTGACGAAATAGTTCTCCTGCAATCGTAAAAAAACCAAAAAAATCTAAATTTTATGTTTTAAAAAATTAGCCTAAACCACTTCCAAAAACAATTTTCGGGCATTTGATGGAAGAAAAATGTGTGGAATCATGTTTTAAGGTGAAAAAGTGTAATTAAGACCAAGTATTTACATTTAAAAGTTCCAAGCAAAATAGAAAATTGTGATATGTTTACCCTTCATAACTCCNAAGTCATAAGATTAATGATGCTTTTTGGGAAAGATTAGAAAAGCAACTAGCTGAAGACCCACCAGAACTGGACGAAGCTTTAAATTTGGTAAATGATATAAAACAAGGATTAAACTCTATATTACTTCCATGGCATACTCGAATCCGTGAAGAAATAGCTGAAGTACTCGATCAAGAACTTATTAAACAGCAGGCTGAAAACGATGTTTTTGATTTTAATAAATGTGCTAATTATATTATTAACTTAATGGCTAAATTGTGTGCACCGATTAGAGATGAAGGGATCGAAGAACTTAAAAAAATTGATGGTATTGTTGCTTCATTTAAAGCAATATTCAGTATGTTAAATCTTATGAGAATCGATATGATTAATTATCACTTGATAGCTTTTAGAGGTGAGTTACTCCGTAACGGTCGTAAATATGAAAGAGATAAGTTTGATCAATATTTAAAACTGAGTGGATGTAATCTTGTTAAAACTCAAAGTTGGTTAAACAAATACTCACCTGTAGAAAACGACAAGGATAGAAAAACTGCTTTGGTCAAAGCATTTTTAGAACTTCTGGAATGGCACGAAACTAGACTGAAGTTAGAGATTCCTGAACCTCTATGTCATGACGTGCACAGAATATTAGGACTGGCAGATGAAGGGGGCCAAAGCTGAGAGCAGCCCAGGGCGCCATTCACTTAAAATCCGGGGCTGAGCAAAGCCTCTGTTGAAAGATCATTCTGGTCATTAAGAGTCAAGTTAAAGTCACGGCTTCGTGCCAGGATGGGTAAAGATCGGCTCCCCGGGTTGTATTTACTCCGCACTAAGATTTGGTCATTGGTGTTGAAAAAGTTAATGACCGATTCACCAAAAAAAACATTAAAGGATTTTTTTTTTTTTTTTTTTATGAAATGTCGCAATAATGTTTTTCAAAACATTTTTTCAACTAAATTGAGTATATATTTCTTGGAAGTAAAATATTCAATAATAATTAAACCTTTTTTAGTGTTTAAAATGTATATTAGTTAGAAGTTGTACTAGGCCTTGGTTGACCATGGTTACAACATACTTTTCATTTTGTTGATTGCTACTTTCATATATATATCAAATCCTCAGCTACATCTAATAAAGGCTGTATTGTATAATATAATCAAGTGTTAAATGTTTTGAAATATTGAAGTGAGGTTTTCTTGGTAATACACTGTTGAATATATAGCACAAATGTTAGGAGTAAAAATGATGTGAAAGAATCTTAAAACACGTTTTTAGGAATAAAATATTAAAAATTATCACCGGGGGGGGGGGGCTTTGGTTGTGGAAATTGTGGGTATACCATGCCCCCCAGTATGCCCCCCCTGCAAGTCATCTCTGGAGCCGCCCTTGATAGGATGGCCCATATCCTTGAAATTAGACTTCCTTTGTCTTGGTCACAAGTCACAAACTTGACCTTTCCACCTGACCTTACACATTACAAACTTAGTAAAAATACCTAATCGCTTTNGTATGCCCCCCCTGCAAGTCATCTCTGGAGCCGCCCTTGATAGGATGGCCCATATCCTTGAAATTAGACTTCCTTTGTCTTGGTCACAAGTCACAAACTTGACCTTTCCACCTGACCTTACACATTACAAACTTAGTAAAAATACCTAATCGCTTTCTGAGCCAGTCAGCGACAAATATGGAAAGTTGTTTAACTTGAGAACCTTTATAAGACGTATCACAACAAAAAAATTATTGCATGATAGAAGTTAAGTAGTCCGTGAGTCACTTCTGGTTTCATCAGAATCTGAAAGACCGAGATTTCCTCGTTTGGAGGGGGCTGGAAGAGTGGGGGCACTCTGACAGAGAAGGATATGAAAGGTTACCCAACAGATGACGCGAAGGTTTATTTTCATTTTAATTGTTTACTTGTAGATTGTTTTGTGGGAGAATTATTTTAGTTTTCTAAATTTTGGAAAATTGTTTGGACTCTGCCCCGTTTTAAAAAGGTATGTATTTTTTTTAATTCGATATGGATGCTTCAAAAGATAGGAATGTTAACGAGAAAGCTAGCGATTCAGAAATATCGTCATCTGATGCTCAGAAACGATCGACCTCTAAGAGCGATATTACAGTGAATGATTCAACGTTCCAAGGAGGGATTAATGTCAACCAGGGTTCGAGTAGCGTAAATGCAACAGACAAACAGAATGAAGGAATTCAGATTGCGGGAACTTATAAAAGTTCGGCCATCGACGTACCTCTGGTAGTTGGGTCCGAAAACAAAAGTCAGATGAAAACGACTGCAAGTATTTCCTTAGGATCATCTAGTCCTGGATTTACAGCTGAATCTCCTGGTCAACCCATCTATATTTCCGGGTCCCCTGGTCAAGCTGGCCTCATTCCAGGATCTCCTGGTTCGACGAATTTTATAGGTGGTTCTCCAAGCCAATCATTTGCTATTCTTGGTTCACCAGGTCAGTATAATTTTTCTCCCGGGAATTTCGCCTTTGTCCCAGGTTCACCAGGTCAGTCAGGCATTGTAGCAGGTTCTCCGAAGTTCTTTCCAGGTTCTCCAAGCAAAGGCGGCCTTATTTTTAACTTCGATGATAAGCAAAGACAGTTATTATTCGATATAGCTGTTATCCATGAGTGTAATATGGACAGAAAGTTTTTAGTCGACCCTAAACACGAACCTCCTAAAAATCTTTTAGAAGTTTTAAGTCATAAGATTAATGATGCTTTTTGGGAAAGATTAGAAAAGCAACTAGCTGAAGACCCACCAGAACTGGACGAAGCTTTAAATTTGGTAAATGATATAAAACAAGGATTAAACTCTATATTACTTCCATGGCATACTCGAATCCGTGAAGAAATAGCTGAAGTACTCGATCAAGAACTTATTAAACAGCAGGCTGAAAACGATGTTTTTGATTTTAATAAATGTGCTAATTATATTATTAACTTAATGGCTAAATTGTGTGCACCGATTAGAGATGAAGGGATCGAAGAACTTAAAAAAATTGATGGTATTGTTGCTTCATTTAAAGCAATATTCAGTATGTTAAATCTTATGAGAATCGATATGATTAATTATCACTTGATAGCTTTTAGAGGTGAGTTACTCCGTAACGGTCGTAAATATGAAAGAGATAAGTTTGATCAATATTTAAAACTGAGTGGATGTAATCTTGTTAAAACTCAAAGTTGGTTAAACAAATACTCACCTGTAGAAAACGACAAGGATAGAAAAACTGCTTTGGTCAAAGCATTTTTAGAACTTCTGGAATGGCACGAAACTAGACTGAAGTTAGAGATTCCTGAACCTCTATGTCATGACGTGCACAGAATATTAGGACTGGCAGATGAATATTTCTCAATTGTTATTACTGCTTCTATCATAGTTATATCCGGAGGTTATTTTAGTGGTAAAGCGCCGTTCGATGACGCTTTTAAGACTGCTCTTAAAGATAATTTATTGGTGCTTCTTAACGGTGTTAATAGTTACAGCTTAGTGGAACGTTTTATGCCAAACATAACTGAACAGATTGTCAAAATGGTTAAAGATCGACATAAATCCAACCCGTCATTTGTTCTTGAAGAAGAAAGAACCTCGCTGACAAATCTTTTTTCCAATATTAACTCTTCACATCCCGTATGGAATTTGATGAAAAGCAGGATTAACGATGCTATAATTGCTCTTTTAACAACTCCTAAAGAAAAACTTCAATCTATAACACTGAATTCATCACTTGTTTATTTGACAAGAGAAATACAGAAGTTTGCAGTGTCGTTTTCATTTCTATTTACTCATTCATTGTACGTCTACGGAGATTTTATGTATAAATTCCTTTCGGCAAATAATACTGATTTGGAAAAATAAGAGACATATTTATTAGTCATTCTAGAGGAGGGAATGAGATTTGCTCTTTGTTTTTAAATCAAATCTTTAATTAATTATTTTAACTTGCTACTCTATACCTACATCAAACTCATTCTCTCCTATAGTCAAATGATAATTTTAAATTTTTATTTCCATTATATTTACTTATTTTAACTACTTAAGCAGCCTACTAAATAAGTTACTAATTGAAGAATAGTAATACATTTATTTAAAAGAAAAAAAGAGGGGGAATCCCGACTTATTTTATTTAAAATTAACATTCACTTATTTTCAATGAAAGTAAGTAAAAGAATATGGTTTGTTGATTTTTATGGTTTGTTAACCTAAAAGTGATTTATTGATCTAATTATGGTTTGTTGATCAAATTTGATTTTTAAGTGTAATGTTTTAAATTTGAATGTATGGTTTGGTTTTTGAAATTTTATTATGGGGATTTTCATTTTTAATATCCTTTGCCAAGAAGTCAATGTCGTGAAACACTTAAAAAAAGTTAATGTGGGTCAGATAAATCATTTATACTTATTAATTTATTTACTTCTATTAACACAGGTGATGAAATACACACCACATAGTTTTAAATTGTTCTATACTTTTTTTTAATTGAATTTTTTATTCCAATAATATTTTTCTTTGTCCAATCTACCTGTGGTTGGTAGGATGGCTTTTTTATTTTAAACTCATATTTAATTTTGTTTGTAACCATTCATAATTTGGAACGATATAAGGAAAATTTTTTGATTATAACAATCTATGATTTCTGTTTACCTCGGAAGCCATCTTCAGGGGTGTTAAGCATTAAAATGTACGATCCTTTAACATCCCTATGATGCTCCCAGTGTTATGATTTTAACGAGGCAACTTCTTCACAAAATAATTCTAAATTTGCTTTGATGATTCTACCTTTGTAAAATAAGTAAAATCTAGTTTATGGTAAGTTATGATTCTTCTCTCATGATTAATTTTTTTTTTCTCCCTAAAACAAATTCATATGCCAAAATATTCTTTTTTAAATTAAAATGTTAGAATTTAAAATGTGCCTTAAATTTTGACAAATTGTAAGGTGTAAGAGTGATAAATTTAAGACTGAAAAGAGAGATTTCCAGTATGCTTGATTCACAATGTTAATATCTAATGAAATGTAAAATTCAAAGTTCACTTTTAGATGTAAATATACATACCCTATTATACCATATACTTGTTATAATAGGGTTATTATATTTACATGAATTAAAAACAAACTTTTCCCAGAATATTTTTCACAAATAATTATATTAAAATTAAAAAAAAAAAAAAATATTGTAAATATATAGACAATATTTTTTTTATAAATCCTTAAAAAATATGTTGGCCCTCATTCCATTTCAGTCAATATCCCAACATTCCTTCTCAAAACAAATTTCTTAAATTATTGTATTTTATGAGTATAAAAGTATCTTTCCGATATCAAATTGCAGTGGAACCTTGATAACGAACTTAAACCTCAAGAACCTCATAAGGACATATTTTTATTTTGAATTATGCATTTTTTTCTGCTATGAGCAATCTAAAATTGGAGAAACAGAAATCACTTTAACTCACTGAGAATTTTGAAATATCAAGGTTTGAGGTTCCTCTGTACTTATATAAATATGTATGTTTTTTTCCTATAAATTTATTGATTTCATTTAATAGCCTTATCAAACTAACAAAATATTTGAATAATATTTTTATATTGTTAAGATTAAATATTTAAGGTAAACAAACATATCTTAAATGAATGACTGTTTAATAAATATTTGATTGGTGTAAAAATAAATGCAATATTCTATCAATTTTGATAATGATTGTTTAAACTCAGAGACAAATATTATGAAAGTCTATTTTTACCCATTTATACCATTACACAGAGGGTTAAGTATTTTAATTTGTCGTTTTTTTAAGTTATTTTTTATTATTAAATTTATTTGATTTATTATAATTTTATTTAATGAATTCCTAAGTAGATGTCCCTTATAATTATTACAACTCAATTGACCAATAACTGCAATTACTAATATTTTAATAGACTGGTTTTAATGAATTCCTACCAACGATCTCATTTTTTTAATGACTGCTTTCCCTTGATTTACATTTATATGTATTATAAAATATAAATCAAATAGGCTGTAGTTAAAAATTACTTTATTCTTTATTTATTATTATCATTTTATAATTATTAATAATAAAAAGCATAATAGTTGTTAAAAGATCAATTAAATTCAAATTTAAAACAATTTTTGCGATTTAATCTTTTCTGAAACAAAGAAATCATTTCTAGCATAAATAAGGTTTTTTTTTTTATTATATGATAAATATTGGGGAAAAAATATGACTATTTTTTGTCTTATGCCCACTTATTTTTATTGCATATTTTTTTATTTCTAAAATTTATTTCTCTCTCTGATAAATAAAAAATTAAATAAATAAATAAATAAACTAATTTAAAAAAAGAAAGAAAAGTATTATTGGTGTAGCAGTGTTTCTGATTACCAAATAATTACTTTAAACTAAATAGGTTTAAAACTGGCTTAATAGACTTAGATTTAAGTAGATAACTTTATATGAATTAATTGTTCATTACTTGTCACTAATTCTTTCTATTGGATCTGCAGACCTCTAATCAATTTAAGCCGAATAATATTCAATATAAAAATAATAATTATGATTGTAACCATGAATTATACTTAAATGTTAGCTAAAATGTTCAATGTGATTTATATGCTTTAGGAAATTTTGTTGGAATGATTTATCAACTTTCTTATAGTTGTTACAAGATAGTGTCAATGATTTTAGTTTTACAAACTGTGATGTAGCTATGGGGGTGAAAGTAGGGACAACTGTGACTGGGTGCAACATCATGGGACGCTAACCTCTGAACCAATTTGGAAATTATGTAACGTTCTAGTAAAAGAAAACAAGTATAATTTTAAATAATTTAAATATCCCTTCTATGGACATTCTTATTAAGAGAATGTTGTATCGAGTACTATAATAGTTGTACAGCTGTTTAAATTCAAAGCTAAGTGGCTATTAGTCTAGTTTTACGTTATCACTTTTATGGAGGTAACATCTTCTTCTTTTACATTTCAATCATTTCTCAGTACTAATTCTAATACCATTATTAAACTATGTAAGTAATCTTATAATAATTATAATAACTATATTTACATAATATAAAATTAATTATATTATTATTTCAAAATAATTTAAATATACAAGTCTAACTAACATTTTTTTTTTTTTTTTAATTATTCTTACTCACAGCTGAGTTAACAAGAACTGCAGGTGATTAAAAAGTCATTTTCACTTTCCGTTAATTATTTTAACAAATAATTTATTGTCAAACATCTAAACACCTTATAATATCAATATTAAACGTCACTCCTGTGTTATGTACACTGTTTACTTCAAAGTCACAAATCAAGTCACTATGGGCGGTATAAATAAGGTTGACTAATGTATAATCAAATTAACCTTTGCATGGGAACAACATTTTCAATCTTATTTGGACTTCTGAATGTATTGGTTTATACATGGATCTTAAAGTGCACAGGTTTATATAGGGACCATAATAATAAATAAATGTGGTACGTTTAACATCATATATGTGATTTTAGCGAAACCTATTGGTAACAATTAAATTACATAACAAACAAGTCAAGTTAAATAAAAAATTAATAAATGGCCAACGAATAATCAATAAATTACTAATACTATAATGACTAAAGCTGTTATTTGGAATATAAGAATACAATGTTATAATAGTCATGTTCTCCATTTAACATTTTATTGTTTTTAACGTACAAAATGTTTATAACTGTAGACTCTTAAAAAAGACTTAAACAACTTTTAAAATCTTCTAATATTTGCACATTTAACTATTTTGCACAAATTGAATAGCACACATTTTTTCAATACATATTATGTTACACATTTGATAATGATCTAATATTTTTATTATATTATACATATATCTAAATAATAATATGCGATAGTGATTTGTAATTGCAATACATGTTCTGTATATTTTATTGTTTTTTTATTAGCTGGATTATTTATACCATTAATATTTCCAGTTTATTGTTTTGTACTGATTATTAAAATTTGAATTTTGGATTAGGCAAAATTTCTGTGATTTTTTTTTTTTTTTTTTTTTAGTGTAACAGTTTAAGAATCATTATTTTAAAAGTATAAATAAATACTAGGAAACAATAAAATATGTATTTTTTAACCGTTGAAGCATTTAAGAGGCTATGTGTTTTATTTTTTTTTTTTTAGTTTATGTTATTGTAATTCAACAATTTAAACAATTCAAGTAAGCAAATTTGTTTCAATTTTACTTCTGTTCTATTTAATTTTCTTATTCTTAGAGCTTTACACGTATGCCTAGCTTGCTTTTTAAAAATTAAATTAACTTGAAATTTATAAAATATATCTTGTTGAAATTAATATAGTTTATTTAGAAAAAATAAATAATATTAAATGAAATAAAATAATTAACCAAATTATTATTTTTAAACTGTACTAAATATTTGATTTGTCTCTCAAAATTGGGACCTCTGTAATTGTAATAATTACACCTTAACAATAAATTACTGATTTAACAATGTTTAACTGTTTATTTATTTCCTTAAAATGTTGATTGATATTAGTTGTGTTTGCAGTATAGATAGATCAGTTGCATTCTTCTATCAGTAAGTGATAGACGTATAAAGTGGAATTGGTCTTATACTTTGCCTCCAATGATGATAATTACACGCAACTCTCTCATTGAAGCTAATATTATGAAATCCACAGTTGGTATTAATACTAATGAAAAATAGATTATTAAAATAATTACATATTTTTGTCCGGTAATAAACCTATGCTGTAGATCGCAATGTAAAAGAAGCAAAAAAAAAAAAAAACATATTTTATCTACGATTGGCACGTAATACAAACATTCTATCTCTGTTTAGATTCGTAGAAAGTGATTCTTTACCTTTACGCACCTGTATTAATTGCGCATGCGTGTCTCATAGTTACGCCTCTAGCGCCGTAAAATTGCCCTCGCTGTCGCTCGGGTGCAAACTCCACACTCGCATGCAAAATGCTACTTTCCACACTCGACGCGTAATGTACTATTTATTATTTGTAATGAGTTACCTTGTTTCATGAGTATTACTGCCTGTATGGAGCTTTTCACATGTGTACTCCTGAAGAGCACGAGACATTCATCTCTCTCTCTCTCTCTCTCTCTCATTAATTTTCTTCTTCCTCAGCATCTGCTTCTGCCAACAAAATAAACACTGGTTTGGACAAGCTTGCTTCATATTTATAGAGAAATTAATTCAGAAACAGTTTCTTGTATCTCAAAGTGAGTGCAGTTGCTTCATCAAATTATACCTAACTTACATTTTTTAACTTACTTTGTGCTGTACCCTAATGCTAAAACAACCAATGTCAAAAATCTGCAGTTTCGGTAAAAAATTACTTAGGCTGTTGTAACACTAAAATTACCCCTGTATCACTGACATTGGTAATTACGAAAACGTTAATGTCTACTAAATCTAATTTTACAGAGAATTTTCTGTTCTTGCAATGATATCTATTTACCTTAAGAGTCACAGTAATGCATTAATCAATAATTTACATTTAACATATTTCGCAAATAGAAAATTAAAAGTAAGAGGTTTAATGTGTATTTTATTGTTTGCCATTTCTTTTGAGCTGCCATTGTCAGCACAAATCAGGTTATCACAAGACTGGGGATCAGCTGTGATCGAGGGCTGTGGAAGGTTGTTAGAGAGTATGGGATCCCCTCAAAAATAATGAACATCATTATGGACCTGTATACCTGTATGATGGATATGAATGCCAAGTATTACACTCAGGAAGCTTGACGGAACCCATCAGAGTGAACACTGGAGTGAGACAGGGCTGTATTTTGTCACCAACACTGTTCCTACTGGTCCTTGATTCTGTTATGAGGAAAGTGACTGGGGGTAGGAGAAGAGGTATCCAATGGGGAATTCAAGCTCGTCTAGAAGACCTGGATTTCTGATGACATTTGTCTTCTTGCCCAGAGCTTTAAAGACATGCAATTCAAGCTAAATGCATTGAAAGAAGACGCAGAAGCTGCAGGTTTGAAGATAAATGTCGCCAAAACCAAGGAGATGAGGTTAAATGCTGCAGGAATTAACCGAGCACTGTTCTTGGGAATACAAAAGCTAGAGATTGTAAATGAATTTCAATACCTGGGCAGTATGGTAACTATTGGAGGAGGAGCAGATGAGGATGTGAAGAGTCGCATCAAGAAAGCGAACGCAGCCTTTGTACAGTTATATCCAATCTGGCGTAACAAAAATATCTCAAAGAAAACTCTTCAACACCAATGTTAAGACAGTGCTGATGTATGCTAGTGAGACATGGCGAGTAGACGCTAAAATCACCTCTCAACTGCTGGTTTTTGTAAACCGATGACTTCGGCGCATCATGGATGTGTGTTGGCCAGAAACAATCACAAATGAAGAGTTATGGAGACTTACTGGACAGGCCCCTATGGATAGACAGATCCAAGAACGGAAATGGAGATGGCTGGGACACACCTTGAGAAAACCAGATGAAGCTATTGAAAAAAAGGCTTTGGAGTGGAACCCACAGGGAGCAAGGAGAAGGGGTAGGCCAAAAGGGACATGTGGAAGAACAGTGGAAAAGGAGGCTGGACAAATTGGAAAATCCTGGGGTGAACTCAGGATCCTGGCTCCCCTACTCAGGAACCGAACTCCCTCTCCTGGATGCCCTATGGTCCTATAGGAGTAACAGGAACTAAGTCAAGTCAATAAATGTATTGTTTATATATACAAAACAGAACAAGACAGACAAATTGAAATTAGGCAGACAAGATGAAGCAACTTTCATTTATTAAAATTCCTTTTTTCTTACTTTTGACAAAGAAAATTCATCAATAACTTCGTCAAAGTTTATTGAACTACGTTTGTCATTGGGCCCCTGGTGTGTGAAAATATTGAATGGTTTTCTGTAAATGTCTAAGGGCCTCCTGAGCTTAAAAAAACCATTTAATATACTCGTATAGTCAATAATTATTCTTGCCTGAAAACTTTTCTTGATAAACGGCTTATTTTGTTTTGCCCATTGAAATTCAAATAGGGCCATATAAGATCAGGTGCTTTTGCAGGGGGCCTCGGTGGTAGTTAGGGCCCTGTTTTAGCTTATTATTTATTTATTTCTTATTTTCATAGATTTTATTATAAGCTTTATAAAAACCGAAAGCTGCTATGATAAATCAACAAAAATTATTTTACGTGGGGACAGAGTTTATTAGTATTCATAAAGATGTCCTCTATCAATGCTCTAATTCCTGAGGATATGTAATTGTTTGGATCTTGATTTCAGGTGTGAATAAAGCACCAGCACTACACTTTTTGTCACCACAGGCGTTAAGGTAGTTTTTGGCCACCCCAGGAAGTAGGAATCCAATTTTATACCGAAGGGGGGGGGGGTTGGAATCATTGTTGTTGTTCTCATGTGACCATTGAAGGGTTAACTCACTTTGTACTACCGTGGGCGGCATTCTTGATCTAGCTTAGGCCGCAATTACCAAGAGACCTATACAAGAGCCTATATTTATTTATTTGCATTAATGTTATTCATTAGATTAATTATTCCTCAATTTATTATTATAAACAATTATCGTTTTGGAACAAAGGATTTAGTTTTTAAAATTTTTAAAAAATATTCTGAGAGAGCGGGGCATCAGCCACCCAAGGTTTGGACATCGCAGGTTTCTTCCACTAGGTAGCGCCATCCTTGGGTGTGTAGCTGTGCCAATCGCTGTAGATTTTAATGCAAATTAGATAAATAAATCAGAAATAATGTCTATAGAATTAAGTTATCAAACAGCAGATTTACATATTTAACTAGTCACAATTCTAACACATGAATCCTTCCATTATCAAAAGGAACTTTTACAAGAAGAAACACCAATATTTATTCGATTAAAAAACAATCTAAACTGGGAGCATAAAATACCTAATTCTTTTATACATCTATACTATCACGCTGTGCACAAATCAGATAGGTAATTTTTATTTTAAACATGAGTCACCATTATAGGGTTTTAACAGCTTCTTTGGCAAATAAAACCGTTTTGGAATTTATAATATGGAATCTGAATCACAAGAAATTGTGAGTGACATTAAACTGGGTCCAGAAGACTTGACTACTTATTTTGTAAATATATCTGATGAATTATTAAAAGAACTTCCCCCAGCAACTAGTGATCCAAATGAATACCTGATGAACCAAATTCAAACAAGCATATGTCTCTCAGGCTGCGGCCAAATTGAAGCTACCTCCCTTGGAGCCTAGTGGCTTGGTGAGTCGCCAGGCGTGTAATCCATGTGAACCAACCTTCTAGAACATATGAGACCGGCCACACCGCGAGCTTGGTTACTAGGCGAGTCTCTAGACAAACAGCCCATTCTGTTCTACCTGGGATCTTACCTAGTGTTTTCCTTTCAATTCTCATACTCACATTTTTTATTTAAGTTAAATTTATTTATCGTGTAACTATGGAAGACGACTGATTAATTGCGGCCATGTTTTCAAATGTTTTATGAGTCATCCTTAAATATTCATGAAATTTGTCCTCGTAACTTCTTAACTGTTTGTTCAAGATATTAAATTTGCCGTGTTCTTCTCTCTCAACATTAATATCGTGCACCCAGCATGGTGGAACTACCTTATTAATAAGTAATTCATATTTCAATGAAATACTTTCCGTCAACAGTAACTTTTTTTTAACGTCATTTTATACGGGCCCGGAACAACAACAATATTTCATCTACTGTCCTTGCATCGATGCTCTGCCGCTCAGCCCGGTGTGGCCGCCATCAATCCAGGCGCCTAGTGACTAGGCGACTCACCAAGCCACTAGGCTCCAAGCGAGGTAGCCTCGGTGTGGCCGTAGCCTTACAAATAGCCAGGGAGTGCGAAAAGAGACCTGTATTTTCCTATCCAGACATTTTTTGTCATTTTCTATTTTTTTGGGATACTGAGTCCAAAAAATATTATATTATAAATGAAACCATAAATGTGCAGATTCCACATTTTTGAGGAATAGCGTTTTAAAGTTTATGATCCATATTCAGCATCCTATTTCATAATTTAGCTATTCTATTTTTATTTTTTGTACAGCAACATGGTGATAAGCATTAGGCTTATCAGACATTTTTTTTTGCCCTAGCATCCCCCCTCTTCCTGAAAATGCACGCTTATTGTTTCAGTATTTCACATTCAATAGCCAATAACAGCTGATACAATGCGGGTACAAATTTGGGGTTCTGTCACAACATAGATTATAAAAAAAAACAAGTCCAAATAGCTAATAAACCCAGAATATGAAAATCTGCACATTCATAAGGGGGATATATACTCGATAATACAACTATTCATCCTTAATATCATTCTTAAGTATTATGCTTATCTTTGATGTTTCATGTAAGCAGTCTCTCTCTTCTTCTGTCAAGCATTATGAAATATATGAGAAAGATGAGGACCATGGACCTTCAGTATTGACACATCATAGTCTAGGAGATTGCGTGCAAAAGAGTCTTACTAACATCAAGCTAGAATTTTGTGTATAAATAAATGTTTTTATGCCTTTTAAGAATATGTGGTCGGCTATGTTCGTCTGCGGGACATAGTTTAGCAATAGGCATTTGAAAAAAAAAAAAACTGGTGGAGAGCGGCCATGTCCCGCCCTTTTTAGTGGACAATGTGATTTTCAGGATCCTGAGTACAAACTTAGTTAGTAGACCAATAATCAAGTTGATAGTAGTTAGTCACTTAATAAGTTAGTTATTCAATTATTACTCCAAATCAAAGTTTTCCTCTATCAAGGGACAAACTGGAATCAACAATCAACTTGATTTTTTGTCTGCTAACTAATTTAATACCCAGGATCGTGAATGTGATTGTTGACCAAAAAAGGGCGGGACATGGCCGCTCTCCACCGGTTTGTTTTTTTTTCAAATGCCTATTGCTAAGCTATGTCCTGCAGATGAACTTAGCCGACCACATATTCTTAAAAGGCACCAAAAGATTAACTTGTACACTTAAATTTTAGCTTGATGTTAGTCAGACACTTTTTTGCACGCTACCTCCTGGACCATTATGTATTTTATTTAAAAAAAAAAAAAAAAATTTGAAGTTGTTTTTCCAATAACATAGATAAAGTTCGAATTTTTT
>KZ651164.1:657099-694228 GCA_001010745.2 Gerris buenoi | reverse complement strand
TTTTATTTATTATTATTATTATATTATTCAATATACAAGTACCTTTAAACTTACACCCCCCTTGTCATGGTACCCGGTGCGGGCCGCCCCCCTCGCACCCCCCTGGCGACGCCACTGATTTTACCGCCTTACAAAATTAAAGATGGCTGACGCAACTTTAAAGTTTTTTGGAGGCTCACTGTGGCTAAACGATAAGTCGTATTGAAAAGCAGATCGCATCAGCAGTAACTGTTATTAAAAGATCTACAACTCTGGTCCTATGACTTTTTGTCCTGGTTGGTTCTACCTTAAATAGAGCTAAATTTGATTTTATAATCTTTTGACTTGGAGCTCTTATGGCGCAATTGTTGACCCATTTAATTTCTGATTGGTGTACTTACACTATTAAAAATTTACTGGTGCAACTGCCTGTGAGAAGGGACTGGTAATTAAAATGATGCACCAATAGTTGATGATTGTACAATAACTTACCAGTCAAGTTTTGACTACGTTTATTTCTCATTAATTATATCTTTTTTTAGCATTGTTATTTGCTACCATATTACTTGGTATTGGCTATTTTTTATGTGTAATTAGGGGTGCGGGGTGAATGCTAGTTTACTATAAGTTTATTTGTAATTCAAAAAGACGTTAATATAGTTTGTATTCTTTAACTCAGAGCTAACAAGAAGCCACAGTACCTGCCACAAGCAATTTACACGACAGTCAAGACTAGTTTTAGAAGGGGATATGATTTAATGAGTTTATCATATACTATTCTTACAATTAGTCTTTATTCTGACAGCTTTTATTGGCCAACCTATGTGAGAAAAAAAATAAAGCCACTAGGCATGTAGGAGGCACTGTCAGTGGTCTTTTTGTTTGCCTAGTTGGTCTTACCGTCCAGACTTTAAAATCTCAAGATCCCACTGTCAGTGGAAACACTAATTGTAAAACAAAATCTCCTTCAAAGTAGAGGGGAGGGTTTTTTGAGTTAGGCACCCCTTATCTAACTTTGTTAGATCTATATTAGAGGTAATAATTTTAATATTATTGTATTAAGGCTGTATTTTGAAGGATATTTTTATGGTCCTTGGGACTCAAAATTTAATTCTACTTAAACATGATAAAATAAAAGTGAATCTTGTGCATTTTTTAAACAGTAATTAAAATTGTATGTTGGTCTACATACAGTAACTCTTTATTAACTTTATACTTATGAAACCTTTTGATCAGAGCCATAAATACTACTAGCAGCTTAATAACTTCTTGTTTTATCACACCAATAAAGAACTAACTTTTATAAATTATTCCCAATATTACAATATTATTAGCTAAGCTTTAAAAATATACTGCATTAAATCAAAAAATTGTTTTAATTACAATTTGTTTCCATTTCATTAGTTTCACAAGCTCTTCATGAGTTAAGTGAGCATCTTTTCCTCTGGTCTTTATCTTTTTTGGCAATTCATTTTGATACCTGAAACATAGATAAAATATTTTAGTTAAAATGTATTTTTACATTTGACAAATGAGTGCATTATGGTAAAGAATAAAGTTTATTTTTCTCTTCAAGCTCTCATCAACCACAGCATAACGTTCGTATAAAAGTCAGATCAATCATACGTTTCACATAACTAACAATGAGATATATCCCAAGTATTTCTCTATAAATCAAATACAAAATATTTTTGGTTCAAAGAGAGCATCTGAAGCCCCTGAGACACAATTCCTCATAGTTGTTCTTAATAATTGTAAATTTCCCATTGGTAAATTCAACATTACTATGCTGATATTATTGTGTTTGTTGATATTGCTAGACAAATATTGACACTGATCCGACTTTTTTTTAAGTCTATTTCTAAATCATAAGATTAAGATATGATTTCATTAAGATTTCATAAGATTGATATGTTTCATTAAGATATGAATAACAACATAATTAATGTTAACCTTTATTTCAACACATACAATATTAATGAATAAAAAGAAACAGTCTCTCCGCGGAAGAAAATAGTTGTTTATTTATCAAAGCAGCTTTCGGCTTTTATAAAGCCATCATAATATATATAGTACCTAAATACCTTTCGAGGCCCCCCGGTTAAGAACCAATGGTTTAAAATACAACTATTTTGTATGAAGATGTTGCTTTGTTTGAATAACTGTCACAGAATAACTGTCAGGACTTACCCATTTTGAACCAAGCTGTGTTCAACATATGAATGACAAACAAAATCTCGGATCTCTTGTAGTTAAGATTCAAACATATGATTAGATATAACAAACCCAGGAGAAAAATTGAATGTATAACAAGGCAATATTAGATATCAAGGAACATTGGAATAAAATTTAAATTATGGAACTTAGTAGATGATCCTAGAAATAGTAGAAGTAGATAGTCGTCTATTCATAACTGATGGTTTGCTAATTAAACAACCATTTCTAAGGTAAACTTCTTATATGAGGGGGAAGGACAGCGATATAGGCAACCTTTTCCATCACGAAAGAGAGGGTGCCTATAAGAAATTCACCGGCCTAGACAGCAATACCATCAAATCTATACGTTGAAAATACCACGATGTAAATGTTAAACGTTGTGCTGACATTTGTTTTATTATTTAATTACTTGATAATTTAACGGATTTTCTACAATTAGATGAAGATTAACTTCTGTCAAAAGTAATTTTTACTTACACTATTTTTTTAATTCTAATTGAACCTATTTATAAGATAATATGACATAATAGATAGAAGGTAGGCTTCATTCTGTTATAATAATAAAATTATAATTTACCTAAGAATAATAGTCACAGCCACAGTCTGCTGAAAATTATAGTTGATAGAAATTGAAGAATTTTCCATTTACAGTTCCCTTTTAAGTTTTCAAACTGGAATTCGAGATTGCTTACAAGGAATGTCGATAAATTAAAATATTATTTCTCCCTTCAACTCTTATTACTAATGGACTCTTTTCCAAAAAAAATATCAATAATTCCCTCTTCCATAGTAAGTTACCAAGTTATTTAGAAACACGTTGAAGAAAATCAGAATTCAGCTTGGGGAAAATAATTAAAAATTTACCAAAATTGTTTTACCATGATAACCATATAATCCTGGAACATACTGAGGATACTAAATTAATCAATAACAGGAGAGAGCATTATGCATAATAGCTTATGTTACTATTGATATGGAACATGTCACGACCCTGCGTTTAATTTAGCTAAGTACCTCTCCCCTACCTCCCATTTGCATTTGCTTGATTACACTTACTAATTGCATTACCTGACTGAAGGTAGGTTAATCAATTAAGCCCTTGTTTGTTTACTACAACGAAAAAAGCAATTGTACAATATTTTAAACAAATTATGGATAATGAATTTTTAATTGTGACAATGAGTGATGGGGTTAAAAGGACCAACTACTGTTGTAATTACTAGGTTGAATAATTAGGTACTGCTCTATGTAAATGAAATAATAAACAGTGCAGAATTTAGAAAAACAACGAAAAAGCATGTAGAAATACCAAGTCTATGTATGATAGTTATAACTTTTCATTGCAGTTCAAGGACTTATGCATTTTTAAACCAGTTACACTGCTTGAAATGGCAATCCTAAGTATTTTAAAACGAGTTAAAAGTTAATCGAATAATATTCAAGTTGGAAATAAGGAATATTGTGGAAGAAATATGAATTTAGTCGATAATTTTATAACGGGTAGACTCATAACTCGAGACTCCATTTTGGTCGGGGAACAAGCTGAAAGTAGTTCATGTAATAAACACGAGCTTGAAACAAATATTATTGATCTCGGCCGTAAAAAAAGAAACGTTTGTCTTTCACAGGAAAGGCGAATGTTTTGGAATCGGGAGTAGTGAGAAAACATCGAAATAGAGTACAAAAATGTGGGAGAAAATGTGTCGAGAGACTAACGTCACTGGGAACGGACGACGCTTCCAAGGGTAACCGAACTATCGACAATTAAAAATCTTTAAAAAAATACTGCAGATTGGCGGGTGACATACGGGAGCCCACGTGACAGGTCGGGCATTTAAAAGAGTGACCCGCTCTACCCTGCAATTCTACGGAAGATCATCAGTCTCAAAGTAGATTCGATGCAAGGAACATACAAGGTTCAATGACACACGCAACTCGGCCCCACGTCCTACACTCGTAATGCAAATACAATAGAATTTACTCACCAATCGTCCAGTTTTATGAGTTCATCAGGTCTCTTAGTCCTCATTTCAGCCTTGAGTTTCAGAACCTGGGTGTACAGGCTCAAAACGAATTCAAATTGGCTGGCATTTCCTAAGGTGAAGAAATTAGCTGGGTCCTGCATGGAAGCCATCTCGATAACTGGGCTCTGTTCGGAGAATGCCACTAGAGCGCTCTATAGTACGAAACACGGACTTCTATCTCATCTTTTAAATTCAATAAAATCACGAAATTTTCACGGGAAATCAGATGAAAACTTGGAAAAATGGACAATAAATTGATAGTATACTGTTTAAAAGTGTTGATGTAACCTCCCTGAGTGGGCTAGAGTTTGAGATAGCAGCTGCGCTACTTGAATAGTCAGGCAGGGGTGGAGGGGGTAGGCGTTACACAGATGACCCCTTTCCCCTATTGAAAGACTCGGAACCCTCTACCATACACATCTAAAAACTCAACATCAACCTAGAGCCCCTATACACTCTTCACTACATACATTCAAAACCGTCTTTTAGCCCTTGGCTTTTTATAAGTTTTTCTTCGCCTAATACATAAAAATCAAGAAATTTTCCATTATTTTCTCTCTTGCTAACCTCTGGTTTTACCTCCCAATGCCATTTTATTGATCCTGTAGGGTGGACTTAATAAGATATTCTTAAAAGAATAATTCATTTCTTTTCAAGAAAACTTCCCTTCAGAGGAAAACGTTATGAAAGACCTCTCTCCCTTTTTATAGCCCTTTTTAGCTTAAATAATTTTCCGTTTTATTCAAAACACAAATTACAATTTATCTTTCTATTTTTTTAATGGATTCGTCTGTTATTCTAAAAATAATTAATTAAATTTGAATAAATTATACACCGTCCTGTGCCCTTTTTTGCATTTCCATTTCAGTTGGATTTATTAAATATATTCCATCTATTCTGAATTAATATTTTGAAAGCGTATTAAAAAAGGTTATATGGTAATAAATCAATAGCTATTATTATTTCGTTTTCAAAACGTACACAGCCAAGTAAAAAAGAAATTAACTTTTTTGGTGGTAGGATTTATTATAAATATTAAGTTTAGCTTGCAATGCAGTTAAAACTATCATGTATTAGGCTGGATTTCATCAAAAGATTAGAGTGTATAAGTATATTTTGTTTAAGAAATGTTTAACTTTATCTTCGTGCAAGCATAAGCTAATTTGCACTCCAATCTAGTTAAGTCAGCATCAGCATCATGTCACAGTGAATAAAAGCACTCAGCGATAGCCCCATATCTACTTATTTTAAACTTATTATTTAAGTTAAACAATTCTAAATAGATATTTTGCTGACCCGTATTACGGGAAATACGTAATAAAAAAAAAAAAAAAAAAAAAAAAAAAATATAATATTTTTTTATTTCCTAATCACTAATCCATTCAACAATGTGGCGGGAATCTCTTCAGCAATCCATAGAATTATGAATGAGACATTTATCAAACATAAATTACTGCTATTAAGGACAAATGTTGATATTTCCTTATCTTTATTTTTCTTGTAATCAATTTTATTCGCTTATGAGTGATGTGCTAAGCCTAGTTCACCCTTCTCATCGTTATTCTTGATTCTTGAGTAACAAACTTACTTGTCCTAGGGTCCTAGAAGATGGGGTTTTTCATTCTTGACAACCCTTCCTCACTGTTCCCTACGTTAACTATGGTCAACAAAAGGATAGCGCATGCGTACTCATCTCATATGTACTGCCGCCTTCGTAGACATGAGATACTGAAGAGCTGTAGATTTTTCGCTTTTGACAAAAGCTATAAATTAACAAATTTATATCCGTAAATCGTTATAACAAAATATTTATTAACACTTTAAAACTCTCAATTTTTTCATCTCTTTTGAGGATCATTATCAAAACAAAAAAAACTTACGAATAAAATATTTTACCATCTCTACAAAGTATCAACAGAATTTGGTGTAGTTATACTTTGAAGTACCTATATTTTAGCATTTATTACAATTAAGTTTTAGGTAATAAATGTCAATTCAAACTGGTAGTTTTTTCGTAATTAAGTACTTTTTGACTATTGACTATCTCCTTATTAATATTTATTAACAAGCTTCAATGCCGCGTAAAATAATGTTCATTTTCTTTTGAACATTTTAAAAATTAGTAATTTTCCAGGAGTTAGTAAGGGAAAGAGGAAAAATTTAACCTTTTATGTCTTAAAATAACTTCTTCACAAGTCAGCTCACACAAGTTTATGATCTGCTGCTGTAGCTGAATCATTCTTTTTATAAAAGAGATAATTATGACTATAATAATAATTTTTTAACATTATAAATTGGTACTAAATTGGAAATTTCGAACTTTTGCAAATGGAAACAATTTAGGTGAAGAATTGAGAAACCAAAAAAAAAAAAAAAAAAGATTAAATAAAATGTTGAAAATAAGACCAGTTTTTAAAAATGGTATTTTTATATTAATTATTTTAGTTCTGATAATTGTTTATATTGTAATGAAATTACTCTAAAAATTAAAGGAATACATCAATAACTATCTTACTTAAAAATAGTTACTTCTTTAATATTAAATTTAATTTTTATATTTAATTCTTTAACATTTAACAGTGTTCATAATAAAAAAAAGTCAGTAATTATTGAAATCAAAATTTATAAAAAAAGTAACTAGGTATTTTTAAGTAACATATTTTTGTATGTATAAAACACTAAGCTTTTAGTAGCTATAAATAAAAACGATTAGAAATATTAATTGATAAATATACGTAATAATAACAACTATCTTGTAATAATAATATATTTCTACATTAAATATAATATGGATTTTATACGTAGGTAAATGGAGGAAGAGCGTGGATGAAGAGGGCCTAAACATAGCCCCGTGTAGAATAGGTAAGGGGTGTTTTAAGTTGGTAGCATTGATTGAACCCACAGTAACCTACTTCCTTTCCGATTAGATACATGCTTATTAAGCATTTATTGATACAAGCGAATTGATACAAGTTCGAAATCTTGATTATATTAAAAAAAAATCCGTTTAATAAAATGAACTAATACGTTCCTACAGTAAACTATCAAGATTTTTATTATATTAGAAGACTATTATTGCATTTTATCAGAAACATGAATTAAATATGTACAGTATTACTGAAATGCCAAAGGTAAAAAAAATGAAATGTTTTCAAAAGAAATAAATAACAATAATGATGCAGGGGAACTTGTCATGTTTTTTAATTATACATATTTTACATCATACACACATTTACTCTATGTATATATTATGTACATATATTTATATATATACAGTATGTCCCCAGTTCGAGTTGCCTATACGTATAAATGACAAAAAATTTCATTTTTCGAAAACAATTTATTCTTTATAAAAATGTTTGCTTGTTTTCAAATTAAGAACTATCATATTAAAAATTTCGTACTGTGTACACTGTTCCCAAAAAGTACAATTTTAGAAAAAAGTACACGAGTGAAGTGGGGATATTTTTGATTATTCGAAATAATGTTACTCTTTATAAAATTGTTTGTTTAATATCCTAAGGCAATTTATGTCATAAAAAGTGAACATTTATGACAAAAAATAACCCCACTCCAAACTGTCCCAGGATCGGGTTGCCTATACGTATAAATGACAAAAAATTTCATTTTTCGAGAAAAAGTTATTCTTTATAANATATATATATATATATATACTGATTAGAAAATGATAAGGTTAATAAGGAAGAGAAACCAATTTCAACGAATGATAGTTTGAAATTGATTGTACGATATATTATGTCCAGTAGGTCTGATTGCGGTATTTGTGGTAATAAAAGAACAGCTGGTGGTACGGTAACAGCTTCCAGCCGCTATATAATATGATAACCAGTGATAGAATGTTATCGCATTGAACTGGCACAAAATATTACTCCAAGCGAGCGGCTTTTTTCTCTCTTATAATATTATTATTTTTAAAAAAAATATATGTTTGAATACCATTACGGACGATGTGAAAAAGCTAGGGTTTCACTTGTTCATTTGCTAACCAATGTTGAATACCTTGCCTCGACTTGGTTTATTATTTATTATTATTCGTTATGCCTAGAAAATTAATTTATTTAATGAATTATCATTTACCCGCGACCAGGATCGTGGGGAAAAAATTTAAATTATTGTAGATAATTTAAAACCTATTATCTATTAATATAATAAAGGGGTTATTAGAGGGAAAATACCATTTCTTTATCCTTATATTAATCAATGCAATTAATATTTTATAATTGGAAATTATGTAAGAGAAAGATTATATATATATATATTATTTCGTTCAATGTTTTCAGAGACGAAATGTGTTCTAGCAGTAAAATTGTTTAGAACCTTATTGGGTAAAGCGTTTAAAAATCAGATCCACTGAATAAGCCATAAACCTTATATATAATAAAATAAGAATAAGCTATCAGTAAAATACATTATACAACACTTATTAGAGCAATAATAAAAACCTAGACGTCTTTTTTTTTATTGATTCTAAAAAATAGTCCAAGAGATAGCGAGAATAGAGGTGGAGGTGATTGACAAACATTAAGCTAGAATTTTGGGAATAAGTTAATCTTTTGGTGCTCTTTAAGAATGTTTAATCGGCTAAGTGGTGACCACTTTGATTAGAATAACTAAATTATCAAAAAAAAATCGGTCCGAGACAACTCAGACAAACTTCCTCATATACAAGTTCATAATTACTTAGCCCAATATTTTCCATTTATTAGTTTTCGTATGTACATTATTTATTATTGAACATTTCGTCAAAATGTATCATAAAAATAACTTCTCCTGGGCGGGGAATCGAACCCGGGCCCTCTCCGTCCGTGTTTTAAGTTATTTTCTCAGGAACTAGATTTTTCCCGGGAAAACGGCTTTATATCTTTAGATTTGTATTTAAATGGACTACATTTTAGAATTTTTTTAATCAAAATCGTCGGAACCGTTTTCGAGTATAATTTTTTTCACGTCTTTCAGATTTTTTGGGGGGTAACGCCCCCAAATGTAAAGCTGAATTCATTTCTCGATTTCGCCTCGGGGTATGATTTTTCTGAACATGTATGCCAAATTTCGTCAAAATCGGCCCAGTAGTTTAGGCTCTAGGCGTCTGCACAGACGATAGACGACAGACAGACATTTTTTTAAAAACCACTTTTTTGGACTCAGGGGACCTCAAAACGTGAAAATTCATGAAAATCTCAAAATCGAATTTTCGCGCCATCACAATACTTCCTCTTTATATGAGAAAGTAAAAACGTTACTTTTTATGCACGATATCTCCTGGACTGTAATGTGATCTTGTTTTTAAAAGTTTACTTGCATTAAGTAATCAAAAACGGTTTAAGAGGTTATTGTTTTAGTTTAAGTGGTATAATTAAAGGCAGAAGAATATAATACAATTTCCGAAACGTTGGTTAATCTAAAATTCTTTTTAACGTTGGTTAATCTATTTTCATTTTATCCAAAGTCGATTTCTCTCTCATATACAAAACGTTGGTAAATCTAAAATCCTCGCTATTTTCATTTTATCCAAAGTTGATATCTCTCTCATATTTTATGTACATATCATGCAATTTGAGGTGTACTTATCGTTTTGTTGATTTATGACTAGCAATGAAGATTATGTCATACATGTATTTTTATAAATATAATATCTCATCTAAAACCAATATTTTATTTAATCAAAATTGCATATTCGAAGAATAAAGCAAAGCGAATATGAGAAAATATAAAAGTGCTAGGGAAAAATCAACCGTTTTCAAAAAAATCCTTAAGATTTTGCTTCTTATCCAGCGGTTTCTATAGGGTATTTCGTAAGTTATTAATATTAAATTTCAAGTATATAGGTAATATAAATATGTAGGTATGAAAATTTGCAGGAGTCATCTCTTGAACAGGATGCTCCCCCATAAGCAGTTGGTAAGCGTTGCAAGGGAGAGGGGATGTTGAATATGTATACAGAAGGCTGAAGGTGTAGTGTTGCGTATAGCTTGGTATAATGGAGGCAGGCTGGTTGCTGGTGTCAGGCTATACGGAGGGAGAGTATTAAGGTTGGCCGGTGTAGAGTGGAGCCCGACGGGTGGTAAAGCCTGAGAGCGGGCCTCGGTATAACGGGGGTACCCTCATAGCATGCTCTATAGAACAACCCAGGTATATAGGGGTTCCAAGGGAAACCAGCCCACGGCCCGCTCGCTGCCAACCTAATATCCTTCAACCATTAGCTCCCTACCTTCTACCATACGACAAAAACTATACTTATAACTTATAACCTTCCTTACCGACACACTAGTATACTTTACCTACACCTGGACTTTTCTTGAACCATTAACAACCTAATACCACATCCTCTGACAACCAACTACAGGACGCAGGTTATAAGAGACAAAGAATGCGAATTCTTCGTTCCCATTAGAAAACGACTCGAGATAATATAGATTCGAAAATCATTATCAATATTTTTTGTTCATTTACCTACTTATACTTACACACTTTACATTTATACCTGCACGCAGCTAAAATTCGGTAAATTAAACAAAAAAAACTCGTTTGTCTTTAGAATAATCATTATCCTAAAAAACAATACATTGTAAATATTTAATATTGCGTAGTTTTTATTAGTACAAATATGCATATTAATAAAAATCTAGTCTACTATAAATGATATGTTTTCAGGCACGTCTATGAGTGAGTCGGAGAGAGGCGAATGGCGAAATATAGCCAATTTTAAACAATGACGGAAGTATAAACCTATTTTGTTTAACCCTTCAATGACACACACTCGAACTAGAAATGGATTTTTTACTACGAATAGAAATGGATACAATGGCAAACATTATCTTTTGTCGGAAACATAAAAACCTGTAATACCTGTAATTCATTCAAGCTGAAAAGATTTATTCTGGTATATTAAAATGCTAAATTAATATTATTATAAGTACTGTACATAAAAAAAAGTAATAAATACGAGGACTTAATAAAATACTTTGTTAAATTGAAAGTATGGCTCAAATTAGTCAAATTGCATATAGCGGTCTCGTTTTCACATTACTTACAGTGATACTGATACGATATGCTGACTTAGTTGCTTGGTAATAAAAAAAAAAATAATAATACATTTTTAAAAGTAAAAATGTATAATGATTTACTTTCTAAAATAACAATTTTATTATTATTATTTGCTTGTCTTTTACAGATTTATATTTATAATTATCTATGGTCTATTGTTAATCTAAACTTTAAACATAATATTACGTTAAATATGTGTAGCATTTTAAAAGAAAATATTAGCTAAATATGTCTTTTCTAAGAGTTTGTTCATATCATATAGTTCGTCAGTAAATTATAACATTTTTTTTTAGTTCGTTAGTAGATTATAAAAATTCCATTATATCCGTTGGCGAGGATCCAATTTACAAGACAAACTTGAACTGGGATTAAGTTAACTTACATTGAACTTATTATTCTTCATAATTTAAAAAAAAATCCACGTTTCTTCGCCTTAAAGTATTTTATATTTTATAAATAATAATAATTTTATATTTACGTGTTTAATACAAGAACATGAATGCAAAAAGAACATTAAGAGCACTAACGTTTGGAGGTAACAATTGACGATACTTCTGTTTCATTTATTAACGATCACAAGTAACTCATTAATTTGATATAAAAAAATATACGTATGTAATGTAAAATGTAAATGTAAAAATATACTTATTCAATTACAGTTTTATATTTTTTTTAAAGCTGAATTATCCACAAGGAATACTAAAAAGCAGCACGTTAAAATGCTTTTATTTAATTTTCAATGTATAAACCAAAAACAATTTTATTTATAGTTGATAAAAATATTTTGGTCCAGAATTATAGTTCTCAAAGAAAGTGGTGACATCATTATCTCAGTGTTTATCCTTAGGAAGGCTGTAAGGTTAGAACTAACATAAGAGTCGGCGGAAGTTTGGATGAACGCTCGAGAGAAGTCTTGGCTTATGAAGGCCCGTGCGTCACAGAGTGTAGCCCCCCAGGGGCCCCCTGACTCACTCTGGTTATGAATCAGTAACAGGATTTCTTGGGTAGCCCCAAGAGAAAGTTTCACACTAAAAAAGAGGGGGGGGGGGAGTTATGAAAGCGTTTTACGACTTCTCAACTCGATCTTTTGAGAAAATCTTAAGAAAATAGAAAATAACATACATATTAAACTAATGCAACTTCATTCTATGTACTATTCAGGAGAATTTTAAGTAATGAATTGTTATTATTACCATTATAAGTCCACGATCTTATCTCATCTTGAAATAATTGTTTTCTTTTACATTTCGAATGAATCGTGATTTAAATAGTACTTTCAATATGTAAAGACTACAATTATTAATAAATAAATGCGTTTATTACTGCAACAAGATAATAATAATAATAAAGAATAAAAAATTAAACAGTGTTGCCATTATAAGATTTAAAGGTCTTTGGTTAGAAGGTAGTTAATCCTTGTAGAAATATAAGAGCGTGTTTCATGATTCATACAAAAATTAACAGCTCAGCTATTTAAGTAATTTCCTTTTCAATAAATAGTATATTTACTGGAAAATAAACTATCAGTATAGTATATTTCTTTAAAAATTACTCAGGAAAAGGAGAAGAATTTGAAATATAAAAATGACTTAATATAATAATAAATTGACTTATTTCTAATTTAAACTCAAGAAATTCTGAATCCTCCCAAGCACCGTCCTTGCCTCCCAAGTTTTAAGACTCTCCCAGTTATACCAACCTTACAATATTGAAATAAACGTATTAGCTAATTAGTTATCTAAACAGAGATCTTTCTAAAAAAGATACAACAATTTTTTTAGATTTTTTTTCTCTCCTTTAAAATTTTTAAAAGCAGTCTATAACAAAGTGCATATAGTAATTTATGACCCTTTGTTTTAGTAATCTGTTAAATGGGTCTTTGCAGGCTAAAATGTTTATAACAACAATTAAAGAGAAGTATTACCCACTATTTAATAGTTCCTTGAGTAAGGATTATTGGTTTTTAACTATTTAGGGGCTATAATTTGAATTAAAAAATTATACAATATCGGTGTTAGATATAGGAGCGTCTATGGAGGACATCTTAAAGGAATAACATAAATTGTCTCTCCAAGTGAAAATAAATTGGATCATTTTTTTTGGGGGGGGGGGGAATTTCGGGATGGAAGTTAAAAATTCGTATGTAGCGACCTGAAAAACCAAAATAGCCCATTTCTAGAACTACCATGAATTCTCCCAGATAAGGACCCATTATGGCCCCTTTTACATGCACCTATAAGACTAATCGTTAATAACTCAAAACCTGTTAGGTTTAGAGAAAAAGTTATAAGAACAAAATTTGTTTATCTTATAGTCCTCTACATTTTTTATTTTTCTCTTTTTTTTCTATCTGCAATATTTAAGGAATTACTAGCAAAAAACCGAAAATGGGCCGCCATTTTGCAATATGGCGGCTGTAGCACAGCTTCGATTTTAGGGGACTTTTAGTATATTCAGCAGGAAGCTTAACATCTTCACAAAGTTTCTTGCATGTACTAATTTTTTCGGGGTTGGGCTATTTTTTGGTCTATTTTTACTGCCTTATACCTATAAACTTTTATTATTTATTAAAATAAATTTATTTAGTTGAAGCGAGATTCTTTCAAACAACAAAATAAGCATTTTGACAGTCTATCAGTAAAGTTTACATATCCCATGACAACTAGAATAAAATTTGATTAATTTAGTTGAAATTCGGAATAAATATTCCTTTTACCAATGCTCAGGCAAAGTTCGTTAGATTATCAGTCCTAGACTCACTTATTGGAATTTTAGGACAGAAAAATATTCTATCTTTGTTAAAAATTTTTTAGAAAGTACATACTTTTAGTAAAACCAACAACGTCACTTCAAGAAGTACACACTAACTCATACTATACTGCAACACACAATGTCACTAGAAGAAGAAGTGAGAAAGATTTTTAAATCCTTTAAATAGGATTTAAATGACGTAAAGAGAGAAAATAATGATTTTAAAAATATCTAATGTAGTGATTTTAATGACATCTAATGTAATATTTGGACATAAATTTAATATTTCAACTATATTCAAGCAGCATTTTTTGTGAAGTGAAGTGTCAACTAACGTTCAAGTTAGTGGAAAGAGATAGGAAGTCAACTAGATCCTCGTTAACTAATAACTCCATTTTAATTCCCTTGATTTGAATTGATTCCAGAATCCAATTCATTGCTCAGAATCAAAGAAATTGTTTCCCAGGAGGGTTAGAGTCATCTAATGACACTAACCTCTTCCAGGGATTCAAGTAACAAATACTCACTACCCTCTCTCCTTCTTGTAGAATAAAATTAAATTAAAAGACAATATGAGTCTGACAGTATAGTATGAGTTTAAATATGAGCTGCAAATATGAGAGGATAGAAATGACTATTTAGAGCTAATTCTTTGTTTTGGAGGTTGTTGTGAGAAGACTTCCAACCAAGTTTATATATAATATATGCCATGTAAAAATTATTCAACTTTAGCAAAATTGTACATTAACAAGAACTTACAACAGACGACAGTCGCAGTTTAGTCCTCATACAGGATCAGACTTAGATATTCAGAAGATAGAATTGTGGTTATATGAGAGTAATTTGTACCATCCAAGCCAGGTTTGAAGTCCTTGCCCTGAAACTTTCACTCACCGAGCATCTATGTATAAGCTGAGTTGATTTTAGGAGGGTTGTTTCCTTTCTGGGTTTCTTTGAGAGTGATTCTTACTATGTACACTTTTTCTGATGTCTTATTAAACCTAATACAACAATAAAATAATCATCTTGTTGAGAAAAAAAACTTCAAGTAACTAAGTCACAGATGGCATTTACTTAACTTTTTTTATGTTGAGGAGAGAGATGAATGCCAATATACTAAAGGTAGCGTTAGTACCTACATATTTTAGAAAGCAATAGCAACCGGTCAAATAGATAGCTACAAGTTGGAAGTAGCATCTGCCAGTTATAAACACCAGAATATATGGCTGACTTGCTGAGCCCATATCACCCATCATTAAAATTGTAGTAAAGAGGCCCTGGTTCCCTCATCATTGTAGTCAATAATTTAATAGTATCTTGTGAGAGACAAATTCAAAATTCCTTGAGCATCTTCCACAAATGGATGGTATGGGATTATACAGTAGAATCCTGGTATTTCGTATCCCATTATATCATATATCCCGATAAATTGTATATTATTGCCAGTCCCTTGGAAAAATCTCGATAATTGGTATAAAACCAATGCATTTCGGTCCTCTCAGTATAAGGTATTTTTTTCCCTCTCGAGGTTAACATAAACGTCTTATAACTCGTATAATTCTGAGAATAATCCCGATAAAACGTATGAATGGAGGGGACCATTTCCAAGATTTTGCTTTTTCACTACCTATATCTGTTGTTTTACTCATTAGACAAAGACTCAGGGGGGAAATTGTGATCGTATCCAAATGTAATAATGATTATTTCATAATCCTGATTTAGTGAACTACTCGATATATCATATTTTTTCTTTGACCCCTTGAAGATACGATATATCGGGATTCTACTGTATAACATTAAGTGTTTCTCTCGCACTCTCGCAGCCTTTTTCAACTTAGCCTTATACTAATAGTCTAGCATCCAGGATATTAAACTGACAAGTTCATAACATTAACAAGGATCAAAATTTATTTAAACTCAAAAAAAAAAAAAAAAAAAACGTCAATTAATATGCCATAAGTAGGTAGCTTTAGCCCTAGAATTCTTAATTCACTCTAGACTCTCTAGGTTTGTAATGAAGTGTTAAAAACAGATAAAAGCATAGCCATATGCAGAACCTACATTCATAACTAAAAATTGAATAAAAAAGATAAAGGCATTTTCAAACTATCCTTTTGTAAATAAAAGTGAGTCAATTTAGTAATAAAATGTCTAATTTAGGCCTCATTCCATAGCTAAGTTGTTTATTAGAATAGCTTACTTTTTTTAGATCCACAAAGTTCCTCAATGGCACTTAACACTTCTGAATAATAAGNCTACTATCTCCAAAAAACAAGTTATTGTTGTTTCCCGTACGCTAAAAGAGAAAATCTTTTGTTAGCTTTTTCGGCAAAAAAAACATTATCAGTGGTTCTTTGAAAAAATTCAAAGCGTTATTGAACAGTCGAATTTTTATACAGCCTGTTTACTGAGAGGATGTTTGAGGGTTATAACCGAAACCGTATCTCGGTAATCATGTGTTGTGGTTGTGGTATTGGTTCATATCTACATTAGCTAATATATACGCACCAATTTTTCTTCGAAGGCTATTTTTAATAAATACTTGTATATTTTCTTTGTTTAGTTACATTTCGGTTTTTATTATATACAATTAAATCTGTTGTATCTTTTTAGTTGTATAAAATATAAATTAAATATGAAATTTATATTATTTTGAATTAAGTTATGTGGAACTTTTTTAAATGTACATATTAAATAAATCTTATTAATTTATTAAAAATTATGTGGCAGATACCAAATCATTAATACATCAATTGGTTTGTATGCTCCTATATTTTTGTATTTTCCTTGAATCATTTTTTAATCATAATTTATTTGAAATATTAATTAATTAAATTAATTCATTTGTTAGAATGTATTTATATTGGTAGAGAGTCTATATGCCAAGTTTCAGCTTGATTGGATGACTGGAAGAGGGTTAACTAGCCTTCAAAAGATTTTGACAAATGGCAGGCAGGCGCCCAGCCAGACATCCACAAAAGTTAATATAAAGGAATTAAATAAAAGTAAAACTTTTTTCAAGCACAATCAAATATCCTTAAAAATGTATAAAAAACATCTATAATTAATTTAAATGTTATAGGTACAGTAGAGTCTCACTAATCCGAGTTTGAAGGGACCGAACCCAGTCTGGATTACCGTAAGTCCAGATGAAACGGAATCAGTTTTAAAATGTATATAAAACAAGTTTTAGTTGAGACAAACTATTAAAATCGACGTTTTTATCGTAAAAGTTACTTTTACTAGTCTCAAAAACATGCTTGTACAATGTATGTCCATTTTTTAAGTAAGACTGTTCTGTCACCAGTCCGAATATCAAATTAATTAAAATAAAATTGCAATCTACTAAGCAGGTGCAGGTATATTAAAGGGACTTCCAGAGAACAAGCTGTGTTCCGATACGACATTCGAGCAACGGATAATCATTTCACAAAAAGTTGAGACATTATACACTAGGCTAAGCGAAATTTCACGGAACTGCGTGAGCCGCCGCTACATGTTTCTTAAAACCCTCTTACCATCTCAGTCGAATATTATTGTATTTCCTGGTATACACTACCTTTTAATCTGTTGCCTTACATTTTTTCTATGGAACCAAAAGAGATTTTTCCATGTTCTTACTTATTCTAAATCTGTTTATGTTTAACAGAAATACTGTGTATTATTTGTGCCAAAAGGTTGGAATATACACCTGTAAACTATTCTAGGAATAACTTCATAAATTTTAAAAGACAATAAAAGCATAAACTCTGATAATCTTAACAATTCATAAAGCCGAATTAGCCCTGGTTCCAATTCGTACATAGTTTTTGGCCTGTCCGGATAATACGGATGTCCGGACTAGCGGGTTCCGGATAATCGGGGCTCTACTGTATAAATGCTCTCCACTTTTGGAAATTGGAACAGAAATGTCGCTTAACTGCTCATGACAGGCCAGGGCTTTTTCCTGAAGCTACCCATTTAACTTAAAGAACTAGAAGAAACCCTGACGTGTGCCCCCTAAAAATCAAACTTACATGAGAAGCACATGCTGAACCCATAAACAAACTTTTAATATATAATTTGTTAATACCTATTTCATCAAATGTAGTTCAGCGGTTAAAGCATTGCCAGAAGATCTAAAAGGTATTGAGGTGAGATGCTCATTGCGGAGGGCATTCTTTTCTGACTTCTACAAAATAAATTTAAAAAATAAAGTAAAATTCATGTTAAACAATACTTTGTTTACTACATATTTACTTTAAATAACATTTATTTCCTTTTTCCATTTAATTTACACATTTAAAATAAACAAAAAATAGAAATCACAAAAAGTAAGCTTCGGTATAAAAAAAACTTGCAGAACTGCAATTACAAAAATGTTATTAAATTAATGTTTTCCTGTTTCTTTCCAAGGGTTTATTTAAAAAAAAAAACATAAATGTATTAATTTTTGTCAAAGTACCTAAAGCTAATTGAGCACTAGTAAAAATTAAAATAATAGAAGCTATGTAACTTTTCCAATAATAATGTTTCGTACAAAATATAATTTTTTTTTTTAAGGTACCTTTTTTAAAAAATTTATTTCTCAAAAAAATAAATAATTAAATAAGGCAACTTTTTTAATATACTTGTTTATTTATTTATTTTTATGATTTTTCTTTTATCTTTCTAAATTTAAATAATAGATATGGTCCAGATTTAATAGAAAGGACAACTACATTCTTTAAAAATACATTACACACAACAAGCCAAGAGCCCAAAATAAAAAGTTCAATTTCCATTATAATTTGAAGTTAAAAGTATAGTTCGGAGAATATTCAATATAATATTATTGTTTATGGATATAGAAAAATGTTATATTGTTTACAACCTTTTAGCAAATAGAAATAGATTATATGAAAAATATTACACACAAAATTTACAAAACCCTTCATATAAAATTTAGCTAATGTTTAGGTAATGTTTCTAATGAGATGGTGTGAAAGTAACATGCTCGATTGTGACACAGTTAGACCTTGTAAATTCAAAGATGGCGTTTTTGAGATGTTATAGACTAAATATTCCATGTAACCAACATAGTGTACCTTCTAATTTTTAAATAAACCCCTACATTTCTTAAGAATTATCTCATACTTTATGCGATAAAGTATTACCCTAGCACATTTGAGCAATGAAAGCTCATATTATAGGTATAAATTGTTTTAAAACAACAATCAATCCAGAAATCGAGGATTTATGAAATAAAGTTACAATAAACTGATTAATTTTGCCTTCTGAGTTATATTCACTAATCCAAATCATATTTCTCCTGAAATTTCACAAGAAAAATTTGTTTTGTTAATAAAAATTCAATGTTTTTTTCCGCGATATGCTTTAAGTTTAACAAAATAGTAATTAAGGAAAATCTAGATTTGTTAGTAATAAAATTACATCTGGGATTAGGTAATTTCCTATAATTCAAGTGAGCTACTCATCGTGGTAATCAGTACCATTTAATTGCTTCTAACTTACATCATGAACATGATCTTTCGAGCATAGTTCTGAAGAGGTTGTTCAAAAGTGTTTCTATCTATGACTGATACAAAATATAAACATTGTATCTCTGTTTAGATACATAGAAAGTTATTCTTTACGAACTTGTATTCATTGCGCATGCATGTTTCATAATTCCTCTTTTTTCCGCCCTAGTGTGGTAAAAAAGAATTTACACGATTAACGAGTTTTTTTTACATTTAACAAAACTAATTTGCTGTTTGTTTAATTAAAGCAACTGTTAGTATCGAGTTTATAGTGAAAAACAATGATTGATTTATGACATTTACACGAAAATTAGGAGAAAACATACAGGAAGTTTATTATTATTTTTTTTTTAATGTATTTATAATTAAAATCCAACAATCATAGATGAAAGTACGGAAGCAACTCGTGTGAAAACTGCATTTTGCTTTACTCGTGTGGTTTTACTACCCTCGCTATCGCTCGGATGCAAACTCCACACTCGCATGCAAAATGCTTCTTTCCACGCTAGACGCATAATGCACTATTACCTAACATTAAAAATGTTTCCAAGTTCTTGTCTCACTTTTCATTTTAAACAATAATGAGGAATGAAAATTGAACATAATTATCTCTTTGCTATCTCGGCACACACTAAGCTACAATCTAACAATTACTACTTGGCACACACAATAATATGACTTCAACAATGTTAATATCTTTCTAAACTGCTTTTTCAGATATTCTACCTAGCAGTGACTAATTTGCCTGAGTAGATTCAACAAAACTCATCTGTGTGGTACTCACAACTCAAATGTGCACAGATTATTAAAAAAATGCATTTTTATTTATACTATTGGTATTTTTATTTTAAGTATCCAGTGTTCATTTTTATACTATAGAATAGAGAAAACAGATTACGAGAAAACAATGTCAACCTTTCCTACAAAATGCAATTTGTTATTGATTTAAGATTATTATTTTACTACAGAATTACAAAAAGTTATTTTTTAATTAACATTTAACCATTCAGTATGTTGGCATTTGCATACCAAACTTTAAAGCTATATTGAAATCATTCATATACTAAAAAACTAATCAATAAAACTGCCTCCTAATAATTAAATTTAAATAATATAAATTTATTAAGTATTACACTGTTAGACTAAGTGTGAACCTTAAGTTTATTAATGTGTTACAAACAAATGGTATACTTCAATGTGAAATGACCGCAAACTGCGACATAAAATAAAATTATTTTTTCTAATTTTCTTAATACAAATCTCAAAGTGCTTTAATGAAAATATCATTAATAAATTTATTTAATTATAAATATGAATCAATACATTCATAAAATAAACATAATATTCTATCATAAGAATTTACATTTCACAATAAATTTGTGTTTCCAATAATTATTTACATTTATACAGTATACAACTGTATAAATTCATTTATTAATCTACGATAAATATACTATAATGAATTCAGTTTATTTAACACATATTTTATTTTTAATTGCATTAATCTTAAATTTAATTATACGTTTTACATAGCTTCTAATTACATTATTATTTTCAGATAGTGCTTAATATAAATTATTATAATATTAAGAGGCTCTTTTATCTCAAATGTTTCCATGAAGTTTATTGAATAGTATGCATGAAACATATCATTTGATAGTGAGACTAAAATTAGAAGTCACTCCTTTCTCTAATTCATTTATTAATGTAATTATATTTCTTCTTGTATTTACTTTTCCGATTTACTTCATTTTTTTTTAAATGTTCCTTTTTACAGGATTTATCTTTTTGACATTACTGTTCATTGTAAAAACGATTCCAGTTGTATCATCTCAATAATAAATTCAGCAGTTTTCTTTTTTTAAAAAAAAAATACACATTATATAGAGTAAAGATGGAAGGTTATGGTAAGGTTAGGTCAAAAAGTACTAACCTTAACCAAAACTAAACATAACCTTCAACAATTTTCCCTGATGTTAAAAAAAAGATTGAATTTATCGAGATGCTACAACCGAATTCTTTTTTGTTATGTAAAAAGGAAGTTTGAAAAAAGAAACAAATTAAATCGGGCATTAAGAAATAGGTGGGGCATATTGTGTAGATTAATCCCACACAATAAATAACATATTCGTCTTAATTTTGAAAAATGGGGGGGGGGGCACTAGGTCTTCACACAAAGTACAGTATACAGATGATGAAATTAAACACTAACCCCTTGATATCTGTTACATATATATAGTTGTTTAAGCCCTTTGGCAAACCAAGGCCCTAAGCGAACTTATTGCACCATGGAGTAACTTAATTAGGATAGCACAGGGTTGGCTTGTCACTCAATCAGCTTTGAACCGTATTAATGATATCCATAACTGGACGGACCGGCACTTCGCTTCAGCTCCCATTTATTAAAATGTTAGGTGAATACAAATGTTAGTGAAATTCCTTACCAGAGTCGGGAATTGAACCTATAGCCTCCAGTTTCCAAAACAAAGATTATAACAGTAAGGTACAAGTAGTCCCATGGTGTATAATTCTTTATCTTAAATGAAAATATATATTTAGTCTAAAATCAGTTCAAAATTAATTTAATAATAAAGAACTTTTATTATTCTAAACTAAAATGAATTAAGTCAATACACATGCAACTTAGTACATACAATAAGAAGAAGCCTCTTAATTTTATAAATTTATAAGAAAAATTGATCATTTATACATTTTACACTTAATTGCAGAGATTAAACAGTAAGTAGGAAATAATTAAAATGTTATTTGTAATAAAACCTCCAATACCAACAATTAAATTTCATTTAAATCCACATCGCTTTAATAATTTTCTTCCATTTTTCCCAAAATTGAATGACTTAGAAATTAACAAATGGAAATTTCCGATAAAAATCTCACTTAATTCTGTTTAATTTTTACAATAAATTTTACCTTTTTTTTAAGTGAGAAAATGAAAGCCCTAATTTCTGTCGAAAAAATAAATTTGCAAATTTAGAATAAATAATAATATAGGTGACAACAACATTATTTATATCTATTTATATCTACATTACATACAATATAAGATTTACGGCTGCAAAGCTAAGAGTTTAATCGTAACATCTATAGTTCTTAAAAAAAGAAATCTACTAAATAACAACGATAACACCACTTGTTCTTAATACTACGAAGTTCTATTTTATGGTAAGGAAAAGTAAGGGATAAGTTTAAACGATTAACGAGTTTTTTTTACATTTAACAAAACTAATTTGCTGTTTGTTTAATTAAAGCAACTGTTAGTATCGAGTTTATAGTGAAAAACAATGATTGATTTATGACATTTACACGAAAATTAGGAGAAAACATACAGGAAGTTTATTATTATTTTTTTTTTAATGTATTTATAATTAAAATCCAACAATCATAGATGAAAGTACGGAAGCAACTCGTGTGAAAACTGCATTTTGCTTTACTCGTGTGGTTTTACTACCCTCGCTATCGCTCGGATGCAAACTCCACACTCGCATGCAAAATGCTTCTTTCCACGCTAGACGCATAATGCACTATTACCTAACATTAAAAATGTTTCCAAGTTCTTGTCTCACTTTTCATTTTAAACAATAATGAGGAATGAAAATTGAACATAATTATCTCTTTGCTATCTCGGCACACACTAAGCTACAATCTAACAATTACTACTTGGCACACACAATAATATGACTTCAACAATGTTAATATCTTTCTAAACTGCTTTTTCAGATATTCTACCTAGCAGTGACTAATTTGCCTGAGTAGATTCAACAAAACTCATCTGTGTGGTACTCACAACTCAAATGTGCACAGATTATTAAAAAAATGCATTTTTATTTATACTATTGGTATTTTTATTTTAAGTATCCAGTGTTCATTTTTATACTATAGAATAGAGAAAACAGATTACGAGAAAACAATGTCAACCTTTCCTACAAAATGCAATTTGTTATTGATTTAAGATTATTATTTTACTACAGAATTACAAAAAGTTATTTTTTAATTAACATTTAACCATTCAGTATGTTGGCATTTGCATACCAAACTTTAAAGCTATATTGAAATCATTCATATACTAAAAAACTAATCAATAAAACTGCCTCCTAATAATTAAATTTAAATAATATAAATTTATTAAGTATTACACTGTTAGACTAAGTGTGAACCTTAAGTTTATTAATGTGTTACAAACAAATGGTATACTTCAATGTGAAATGACCGCAAACTGCGACATAAAATAAAATTATTTTTTCTAATTTTCTTAATACAAATCTCAAAGTGCTTTAATGAAAATATCATTAATAAATTTATTTAATTATAAATATGAATCAATACATTCATAAAATAAACATAANTTAATAATAATACCCTTATTGCAAAATATTGCCTTAAATTATATAAATATAATAATATAATATATTTTAAATAGATCATACAACATGACCTAATGTTATATATTTTACCTTTACAATAATAAGTACATTATAATTTTAATTTAAAACTTTGTAAACTTTTTTGTTAAAGAGGCACTCGATGATAACACCTGATGCTAATGCTAAACATATTTTATCTTAATTTTCAAGAATTTACGATAACACCTTTTTTAGTTTTAAACACAGCATATTTTACTCATTTGGTTTGTCAATCTACTTATAAGAGTGTCATAAGAACCTATGAAATCTTAATAAAAACACATACATACAAACTAGAGCACATTATTAATTTGGGTACCAAATGAAAATCATCGGAAAAAAAAAAAAAAAATTAAATAGTGGTTTTTGTGTATACACACTAAGTAGAAGCGCCAGACATATCGGACCTCGTAAATAGTGGTTTTGAATGGTAGTAGATTGAAATCATTCATATACTAAAAAACTAATCAATAAAACTGCCTCCTAATAATTAAATTTAAATAATATAAATTTATTAAGTATTACACTGTTAGACTAAGTGTGAACCTTAAGTTTATTAATGTGTTACAAACAAATGGTATACTTCAATGTGAAATGACCGCAAACTGCGACATAAAATAAAATTATTTTTTCTAATTTTCTTAATACAAATCTCAAAGTGCTTTAATGAAAATATCATTAATAAATTTATTTAATTATAAATATGAATCAATACATTCATAAAATAAACATAATATTCTATCATAAGAATTTACATTTCACAATAAATTTGTGTTTCCAATAATTATTTACATTTATACAGTATACAACTGTATAAATTCATTTATTAATCTACGATAAATATACTATAATGAATTCAGTTTATTTAACACATATTTTATTTTTAATTGCATTAATCTTAAATTTAATTATACGTTTTACATAGCTTCTAATTACATTATTATTTTCAGATAGTGCTTAATATAAATTATTATAATATTAAGAGGCTCTTTTATCTCAAATGTTTCCATGAAGTTTATTGAATAGTATGCATGAAACATATCATTTGATAGTGAGACTAAAATTAGAAGTCACTCCTTTCTCTAATTCATTTATTAATGTAATTATATTTCTTCTTGTATTTACTTTTCCGATTTACTTCATTTTTTTTTAAANATACATACAAACTAGAGCACATTATTAATTTGGGTACCAAATGAAAATCATCGGAAAAAAAAAAAAATTAAATAGTGGTTTTTGTGTATACACACTAAGTAGAAGCGCCAGACATATCGGACCTCGTAAATAGTGGTTTTGAATGGTAGTAGTTTTATTTAATTTTGTTATGTACAGGTATGATTTGAATTTTTTATAAAAATGTATATTTGAAACCTGCTTCAAAATATTTCTTATGGGATCCAACTCAAGGGTGCACAAATTAGCTAATTAATTATTTAAGAAAAAATAGTTAATATTTAATTAGATATTACAAGTAAACTGTGAGTGACCATACGCAGTATGTACATATATACGTAATGTTATTTATGATTAGATTTAATTTATCTCTCCCCCCCCTTCTTTAAGATTTAATTTATCTTTTTTGATCTCTTTTCTAGTAGATAAGTTACTAGAAGTGTTTCAGACGTCTTAAAAAATTATAAAAATCAAGTCATTTATTATTTCTCATCCCCTGGGATAAAATCTAAACTCTATTATTATTTATTTAAAATTAGCAAGACAAACCATATATTAAAACCGTTAAAATCCAAACTAATATGCTGATTTTTGCTTCCGAGCTTACCGAAGGTAATGGAAGCAATTTTATATATTGCACTCATTTACTTGGTTACCCACCAAAAATAACTTTATACTGTAAATATTTCCTAATCATAACAGCTATTTAGACTGTGATATTATCACCTTTACATACAGAACTGTGATGTTCCTTTGTCCCAAAATTCTTTGGACTAAATATCCCTTTATCTTAATAGTTATTTAGACAAATAAATATTTATAAGAAGTAAAAAAAAATATATAGAGAGTAGGTATACATCTGTATGTAGAATGCATTTATAAATCAATCTAATGTTCTTAATCCATAACAATATGAGAATTTTTATGTTGAGCTTTATCAAAGCATTTTGATATTTTTAGATTTCTATGAGATATTAGTCATATATTATAAAAGAAATGAGGGCATTGTTTCCTAATCAAAATAGAGGGATTTGACGTTGAACTTCCTATTGTAGTAACGGTTTTTCAGTGAAAAAATGTTCGCACGGATGAGGTCACAACTGATAAACAACGAAGGAAACATTCTTCCTGTTCCCATACTTTTATTTTAAAATTCAGAATGAAAGTTTATTTTTAAGTGGATACATGGTGTTTCATACTATATTTAACCAGAACTCAAAGCTTATCATATAGCTGAATAGTCAACTTTCTGTAAGTAGAAATATTTATTTAAAATTTGAATAGAGGAAAATATTTACACTTCGAGCATCATGGATATTTTAATTATCAATTGCTGGATGTTTTGTACTATTTAATTAGCATAGAATCTATTTAGAAATAGCAAATTATTAAAAAAATCTTTGCTTACATTTAAAAAAAGTTTTTAATCCACAATAACGAATCTAATAGTATACAAGATAAAAAAAAAAAAAACCTTTTTATATACTACAGTCTATAAGATTAGAGTTGGCACAATCAAAAGGCGGGAAAATTTTGAGGGAAACGATTTTATTCGTCCCCCATGTTGAATGCAACTTCAGGAAAAAAGTGCTCTACTCTACCCCTGTTCCACAAAAAAATATAACATGTCAACCCTGATTTTCCCTTTTCCATTTTCCCCAAAACTACCTCCACATTTGTTGTTTCCCGCCTTCGATTGTGCCAACTCTAATCTTATAGAATGTACGTTTTTAAATTTTCCTTGTGATATTTCTTAGCTGTCACTGGTCGGGTTTGCTTACAATTTATATTGAATTTGAGCACCTAAATATTTAAGAAATTTAGTGATTTACCGACTAATGGTAATAATTTGGTAAATCTATTTACTGATAATTGTATTGTCATCGAAAATACATAATCCGTGCAAGTTTCAGCTTTCTACTTTGTCAGGATGTTAAAAACATAGAAACAATTGAAAGCAATGAACAAAAGTTATTGAAAGCAAGACAAATAAATTCATTAACTAAGAATAGAAACAATACAAAATAAACTTGGTTAAAAAAACACCAATAAACTTGGTGATAAAATTAGGTTTATCTGTTTAAACTAATTTTAAACCCATGTTAATATTTTTAGCCGTAACCATTAGCCTTCTTTCCAATAACTTTAATCAGTGATTTTCAAAAAATAGTTAGGCAGAAAGCCTCTTCTTAGAAATTTGTCACATTTTAACAATGGTTGAGACAGTTACACACAGATTAACATTATTTGTTAATATTAATTCCCCCCCCTTTATTATGAGTAAATGTGATTTTTCTCATTTGTTATAAATAAACAAACAGGTGTTACATTTATAAGGGATTATAAGTGATCCAAAGGGTTTGGGATAATTTTTTTTTTATAGTGCCCTAAGAACATTTCAATACAATTTTAGAGCATCAAGATTTGTCTATCCAATCTTCATAAGTAACAGCTATAAAAAATAAATAAATAGTTGCTTTCCATAAAGTAAAGATGTTTTTTATTCTTGAGTTGGAAAGAAGTCTCATTTCAGCGATCATTTAGAAATAGCTTAGAGTACCTCAGTCAACCTGTGGTGGTAGGTGGCTATAGGACTAATTGTAAAAAAATAAGTTGTTCTATCTACTGAAAATTTGTGGAATTCACTCATAGAGAATAAAATTCATGGAATAAATTAAATCAATTTTTTAATGAGTAATTTTAAAATTAATACTACAGATTAGAGAGAAATAAATACTACACTAGAGCATTCGCCCCGAATGAGCATGCATTTGCTCCGAACGAGCATTCATTCGCCCTGAATGAGCATGCATTTGCTCCGAATGAGCATTCATTCGTCCCGAATGAGCATGCATTTGCTCCGAACAAGCATTCATTCGCCCCGAATGAGCATGCATTTGCTCCGAATGAGCATGCATTCGCCCCGAATGAGCATGCATTCGCCCCGAATGAGCATGCGTTTGCCCGTTTTGCTAAGATATGAACAGGGCAAGTTTTGCTCATTCGGGCCAAAAGCTCAAATGTATCCCAGCCCTAAGAAATCATCCTACAAATGGTTATTTTTAAATTTTAATTTTTATAAACCATTAATATTATTTTTAAGAGAATCTTTACATATTTTTAATTAAACATTTCAGAATTATTAATTCTGTATTCTTACCCTAGGCAAAGTTTACTTTCAAGTTTTATCAATTTTCTTAAGAATCGCCAAGAAGAAATCTATTTTACTAAGTAGAAAAGTTACGAAATGCTTACCAGTTCGGTCAAAATAAAAAACACAAGAAAAATTACTCAATAAAAAAGGGATTTCTTAGGTTTAAAAAAAAAGTTTTTCTATAATACATATTACAATTTCATTTTTGAAAAAATATAATAAATTTTGTTCACTTATATAACATTAAAATGATAAAAAAAAATTAGCTTAAATCTTACTACATACTAACAACTGAACCAACTAGATCTAATAGCTCTACTATCATCACAAAATAAGCCTTAATATGAAATTATAGTTAGGCAATTAATTTTTCAACAATTTAAGTCAAATTCTATACAAGCTCATTAACGTAAGTGAATAAAATTNTATTATAGCCCCCAGGGGAATGAGGGTGTGGGCCCATCCCAAGAAATTTTAGGGAATTATATGATATAATTTTATAATTGATAATTTTATAATAATATAATTTTATTATGATAATTGATGTCTTTTGACATCAATTGTCACAAAATTATAGTAAGAAATAAAATGCTGTAAATTTAATAAAAAAAACACTCATAATTCAAAATTAATAACATGAAATAAAGGTTTTAATAAAGACCTCACAATATATATCATTTTTAATATTTACTAAGGTTGAAAATGTGTCCTTCTCATTTACCCACACCTATGGAAAATGTTTCTTTTCGGAAACTGACCGCCTTCAAATAAATAATGGGACTGATCCATTCAAAACAGGATGTATGGTCACGGTCACTGTGTACTTAACCAACTTTAATTAGCCTGATAATGTCAACTATCAACTGTGAAAAAAAGCTTTAGGGTTTTCATGTGCAGCAAAGTTTCACAAACATAATTTAAGTTAAAAACATAATTTAGTTACAATTTATACTAAAAAATATTAAGATACTTAGTAAAGATCAAGATATCCAAGATTTTTAAAATCTTGGACATTGCTATCTCCCTAAATCAGCAACAATAATAACATGGTTGCTGTTAGTGGTGAACTAAGTTACCATTATCTATTAGTATTAGATACACCATTTTTATTTAAAATCTATATTAAATAAAATTAAGTTTTTATTTTACTAATAAAACTGTTAATAATTAGTGTAACATTAAACTTCAATGACAATTAAGCCAGGTTTAGTAAACAGGAGAGTAGAGTAGCGAGTAGAGTGCATTATACTTCCCACTCTACCAATTTTACTAGCTACTCTACTCGCCACTCTACTCTACTGAGCGTTTTTTCAGGTTTCTACGGGTAGAGTTACTCTACTCTCCTGTTTACTCTACCCGTGTAAACCCCGGTTTTAATGTCACACATATCCGCAAAAAAAAATTGTAACAGAGTATCATTGTGAAATTACATACATACATTCTTTATAGAAGAGTATTAAGAGTAGTTTAGAAAGAAGTAAAACAAAACTCTACTGAGAAATTATAAAACCATTATACTTCTTTAAATTAAAACCATTAATCTCAATTAATGTCATGTTACAAAATATGTAAACAAAGAAAAATCATTTGTAATATTCCCCCTGTTTGTAAAAGATTATTGCAAGTAATTTTGACGTAGATTAAATAAATCAGTAATGATTTTAAAAATAACTGAGAGTTTTGCTGCCAAGACAGGATTGAAGAGGTAGCCAAGTTTAATAATAGAATACCCTGGAAACATTTTGGGGTCATGGCCAACATTTAAAAAAAACAGATCTTTTCTCAAATCACACCTAGCAATAGGATAATACCATGACTAAATATTTAATAATATATATATATATAAAAAATGGTTGAAAGGTAACAATAATATAATAAGTTCTCCACTAAAGTTTTTATTTATTAACCCAAAAGCAGAAGGAATAAAGAATACTTTAAAATAAAAATTAAATTATACATATTTCAATCACAACCTAATAAATCCATGATTTTGATCAATTATAAAAAAAAAAGGAAGTTATTTTCCATAAAAAAATAAAAACCAATTCATTCCATAGCTACAATGTCAAAAATAAAAACAAATTTTGGCTATAAACTGTTAAAATAATAAAGCTTGCCAGATATTATTATTTATAAACATTATATTATAAGCTTTATTTGTCCTTTTTTAAATCTTCGTAACAGACTTAAAAGAATAAAAGCACCACAATTAAAATAATAATAACAATAATATATATATATTTCTTATTTCACCGGTTTTACATTTTTGATTTCTAATATTAACATTATTTTTTTATATTTTATAGAATATTATTTTATTGATTTATTCATATTTCAAACACGATTTGTTTCTAATATTATAATATAGTTTTATTTTATTTTATGAATTTTTATTTCAATCATGCTCAAATTAAAGTTAACTTTACAAACAATTATTTTGTATCTTGGTAAAAAAAAAAAAAATAATAATTTTTCTGCACCAATTAAGTATAAAATAAATAATTTTAACATAATACAAAAAATAATTTGGAGCTAAAATTTCCTACATGACACACTGGTTACCTGTTATTTAGAACTAGAATCACTTCAGAATGCTGTGGCTCCGATAAAATGTCTCATTTGTTCAAAGGACAGCCAGAATGTTAAGGACCATGGTGCCATACGTATCCATACTGGTATAAACCCTTTGTAGAGTGCGAAGAATCCTTCATTGCGGACAGTCTGAAGGAGACAATCCACTGATGACTTGTATAGCAAGCCCCTGTAAATTAATAATGATATTAATAAACCATTGTGACGATTATATAAAAAAAAGTTATAGAAACATAAAAGAAGAAAGTTAGTGGATAAAATTGAAATTAGTTTCAGGAAAACTATGAAAAAAAAGAAAAAAAAACAAAAAAAATGTATGATGGAGATCATAGGACCTCCCACCTTGAGTGCATTCCACACTTGATACTTTACTAGGGAGGCCATAAAAAGTTTAGTCCAAAAAGGGACTATGAAATGGAGGGGGAGTGTACCTATTATAGCCCCCAGGGGAATGAGGGTGTGGGCCCATCCCAAGAAATTTTAGGGAATTATAAGATATAATTTTATAATTGATAATTTTATAATAATATAATTTTATTATGATAATTGATGTCTTTTGACATCAATTGTCACAAAATTATAGTAAGAAATAAAATTCTGTAAATTTAATAAAAAAAACACTCATAATTCAAAATTAATAACATGAAATAAAGGTTTTAATAAAGACCTCACAATATATATCATTTTTAATATTTACTAAGGTTGAAAATGTGTCCTTCTCATTTACCCACACCTATGGAAAATGTTTCTTTTCGGAAACTGACCGCCTTCAAATAAATAATGGGACTGATCCATTCAAAACAGGATGTATGGTCACGGTCACTGTGTACTTAACCAACTTTAATTAGCCTGATAATGTCAACTATCAACTGTGAAAAAAAGCTTTAGGGTTTTCATGTGCAGCAAAGTTTCACAAACATAATTTAAGTTAAAAACATAATTTAGTTACAATTTATACTAAAAAATATTAAGATACTTAGTAAAGATCAAGATATCCAAGATTTTTAAAATCTTGGACATTGCTATCTCCCTAAATCAGCAACAATAATAACATGGTTGCTGTTAGTGGTGAACTATGTTACCACCAGTGGTTCTTAACCAGGGGGCTGCAGCCCCCCCAGGGGACCTTGAAAGGTATTTAGATACTGTCAATATTATATTTGGAGATTTTAAGGGGGCAGTGGTTACCAAAAGGTTAAGAACCACTGCTATAAAGAGCTAATGGATTTTAATCTTGAATTAATGATCAAACTTAAAATTTGGTTAAAAAAAAAAATATGAATGAGAATGCTATAAAAAATAATTATATAATGTTTAGTAATCAGATTACTTAAGTATTATTATTGTGCAATAAAGAAATTTATTATTTTCTTATTCTACATGTTTAAATGTGTCAAGATGTCTGTTGACATGTTAATTGTACTGTCAGCATAGCCACCATCAATACTTAGCTCTAGATAAATAATGAATAAACATTCAAACTTGAATTAATATTTGATTGCAAGATCTAACCTTCCTTTCAAATCAGTAGGTTGATTCATAATCCTTGTTTTGACTACATCAGCAGGGGTTCCCATGGTAGCAGCTACCAAACCAGCACAACCACTAAAAAATAAATTATGGAATTATTAACAATCTATATTAAAAACAATCAAAAAATAAATTAATAGAATAAATAAAAAAAATAATAATAATAAATAAAAAATAAAATAAATTAAACAGAAAATTAAACCAATATAAATAAGAGAACACTTAATGTTAAAACTGTCTCAAAATCTATAATAATTAATTGGAAAAAATGAATAAGTCTGAATTAAGGGTTAATGGTTGGCAATAATCAAAAACCAATATTGAGGATTTTAAGTTAAAAAAAACCTCAGGAGAAACTAATGACGATGTCATATAGCTACCTTAGCAATTATTATCTAAATTATTCAATACATTATTAATATTTCTATTTAGATCAAATAGTATTGACAAAATAAATTACATATTTTCCTTTTTGAAACGATCATTGTGGGTGATAAAGAACTACAAAATAAATTAATGAAATATTAAGAAGGTTCTTAATTTGTATAATTAAAAATTTTAGAGTGTAAGGAAATGTTTGATATAAAATTGTTTAACTATTTTTCAACTATGTAAATGAATAAAAAATGAATGTACTCCATAACTCAAAATTCAAGGGAAAATGATTTTACGTCGAGTTATGATACTCTGTTGCAAAATATGGGAATCCAGCTAGTAAATTCATAATAAGAAGTTTGATAGTTGAAGTTGAAGTCTATGTTGCTGCGAACCTATAAATATCTCCTTAACATTTTAGCGACCCTAATGTGAATATAATGTGTTGCATATTGCATACCCTAAGGATTGCAGGGATATACATGGCCCCAAGAGCCTGAATCTACTAAATTATTATTGAATTAGAGAGGAGGACTGTAGGCTAATTGATATGGAAAAAAACCTAGCACAATCATAATTTTTTTTCACATTTTTTTTTATCGTCCACACATGTACAAACATACGAATTAAGGCAAACTGACATTTAGTCCAAAAAACTTTGGAGCAAAGGGCCTTCACATAAAGTTAATTAGACTAATGGACATTATCACTTTTATATACAGAAGTGTGATAATCCTTTGTCCCAAATCAAGTATGGTGTGATCATTAGTGAGCTAAGTTATCAAAACCACAACCTCGTGCAGCCCTTGGATTCATGTATGACTGAGGAGACATAACAAGTGACATGGCCACAATTAAATCGTGGAGATTATAGTTATCATATGTGATTATCATTGTGGAAGTATTGTATTATTGTATAAGATAAATAATATCTAAGTAATTTTGTAAGGGTGGGAAATTGGCAGCAAAATATGACAGTCATAGTACTTAGAAAAAAGAAAAATATAAATAAATAAACCCATATATACCAGCCCGTTAATATTAATTTAGTAGTGAAATCTATTAAATATTAAAGTATTTGGGATGGCTAATGCAATATATCTTACGATGATTAAATATTTTAGAATATTATATGGCATCCATATTTTTAGTTCTTTAGCTTAAATATTTGGGCATTATGAACCAAAGAGCGACATACAGACAGACATGTCACTCTTGGCTTAAGGGTTTTGAGAAGTATCTACGAAACCCTTAAGCCAAGGGTGATGTGTCCGTCTGTACGTCACTCTTTGGCTCATAGCGCCTGAACCTTTTAAGCTGAAGAGCTGAAATTGAAAACACTGGCACAACTTTTTTACCCAACCATAGGAAAAATATACTGAAGTTGAAAATTAAATATGTGCATGCGCAATTGGCAAAAATGCGTTAAACTCTACTCGAGGCTTAAGTACTCTCACAGGAACCAAAGTCCAAACACTAACATAAAGTGGTTTCAATTGCAAGAGTATTAACACATATTTCACACGACTGATAAAAGAGCGCTGATTAATTTGCCTTTAATAACCTAGATTGAAACTAAAGAAAGGAAGATGAAAAATAAAATTAATAAATTAAGGAGAAATAAGAATGCATATAAGTTTACCTTGAGAGGCAGTGGGTGACATAGTTATCTTTAAGGGTCGTATGCGACAAGATGAATTGCTTGGCAGTATCATAGGTTGTTAGATCACCCAGGTTGACTAGACCAGCTCGCTGAACGTTTGGAACTGTTCCTTTCCATAAACCACGCACTCCACCTTCTGACAGGATTTTTTGAAATGCATGAGACGCACTGTGCACTCTGTTTCAAAGCACACAATAGCAGAACAACAAACAGGCAATACAAGTAGACACAAATATTATAATATAACAAATTTCTACTGTTCTGATTTGCTTTCAGCTAGATAAAATCATTTGCTTTATTAAATATTTTAGTAGAATGACCCAAAAAAGTAACAAAAACAAAATAATTAGCTTACCTAGGAGGTTTTCCAAGTAAGCGGCGTTTACCTTCCATTTGAATTTGTACTTTGATTAGGTCAGCAGGGCTGGCAAAAAATTGAGCTATCATACCAGATGTTATACCACCAATAGCAGATTTCCTATAGAATAGATATAATTATATTAACTAAATTCATAACATTAAGATAAAACTACTAGTTTCAATAATCTTAAGAAATAAATTAAATAATAATAAATAAAGAATTAGCACTTCAGTAATAAAATACTAGTCTAAAGCCTCGTTCACACGATGACACTAATGTCGCGACATTTAATGCCATGACACTGTTTGACACTCAGCATCTTTGTTTTTGTGCGTTTAGTGCCGTGACATCTACTGTTCATACGACGACATTAATGTCGTGGCATTGAATGTCACGACATTTAGTGTCATCGTGTGAACGAGGCTTTAAAACGAATTTAAAAAAAAATTGTCTAAAGCATTGCCAACCTTAGAAATAAGGGGAACCTTTTAAATAAGGGTGGATGATAACAAGCCTACTAGCCATTCTCTAAAATTCCTAGTTTATAAAGTAAAATCAACAGACTGATTAAACCAAAATTTCATTTCTCAATTGTACCTCAGAGTATGGATTTACTGAATATGTAAAAAAAAAAAAAAAAAAAAAAAAAAAAAATGTAATCAAAATCAGTTGAGTAGATTATAATTCACAGAAAAAAAAATTGTTAAAAAATTATTTGTTGTACGGACTGGGGGCAACTTTAACCCATTCAATGTTTCATCAAATTCAGCAACCTCTGTGGCGGGTTTAAATAATACCAAATGTGATTACACAATTTGAAAATGAAAATGTGGAAAAGAGCAAAGGAGTGCCAGAAGGGGTGCTTAGATTCACTGGGAATCCAACCGCCAGCAGCCTTAGCACGGCATGGAACCACAGTGGATTCAAACGTGGTCAATGGGTTAAATAAGCAAATCCATCAAAATCAAATTTTTGCATAATCACAATATTTTTTCTCAATAAGTATATACTTTGTATATGAGAATGTAATATGTCATTTTGTAAAAATTATGTCATTAATGTGACAATTATACATAGTGTAGAAGGTAATAAAAATTCCAGCTGTAAATATTATATTAAATATTCCCAAATCAACATAACCATTTATGAATTTTTAAAACATACATTATGATTTTACATTTAACATGTAGTTGAACATAACGTAAATAATCGGTCCGAGAACTCAGATAAACTTTCTCTTAATTTATTAGTTTGTAAAATCGGCCCAGAAGTTTAGGCTCCAGGCATCTGCACAGATGACAAACGACAAACAGACATTTTTTAAATACCACTTTTTTGGACTCAGGGGACCTCAAAAGATGTAAATCCATCAAAATCTTAAAATTGAATTTTTGCGCCATCACAATACTTTCTCTTTATACGAGAAAGTAAAAATGTAATGAAGTCGGTTTTATTTCGAAATAACAAAAATATCAGCTTTTTACTTTCTCATACACTCAAATACTATAATAGTGCCAAAACTAAGATAATAAATATTTAAAGGCAACTACAGATCTATATATTGCGAATGTAAAGTTAAATTGAAATATTGTTTTCAAGGTCGCAAATATCGCCTTCACTTATACTAATAAATTATTTAGGAGCTGAGCTAGTTAGACAAGTTAAAGGATTCTATTTTTATCTTCAGCCAGAGAATCGTACTGCATAACAAATAAATAAAAGAACTAAACAAACCATAATTCGTTAAATTTTAATTCCAATGTTTCATTTTTACAAATCAAATTCTGCATTTAAACTATAAACATGAAAAAGAATAAAGACTAGATTAGTTAAATTAATAAGATTAAAAGTATTATTAATATGGACTTAGCAAACTCAATTTAGGATATTGATTGATTTTATTAAACATCTTTAATTTTTTGTAAATGGAAGGGATTGAAATAAGTTGATTTAGTATATAACTTAAAAAATTTAATAGTAAAACAATTTTTGTAACAACAATTAAGTGATAAACATAGAGGTATTCCACTATAATTTTAAAAAATTCTGATCTATCTTTACTCATCAATTACTGTCTTGCTTTTATTTCAAGATTGGAGAACACAAGACACACTTTTATTTCCGTTAATTGGATCACAAAAATCAGAATGCATCTTACATATCCCAGGTAAATCTCACCGTGTAACAGATCGAAATGGCAATTAATTTATTTTTTATTTCCAATTCTCTGAATTTTGCCGTGATTATAGTGTCAGGCCCTCCTTTTTTTTTTTTTTTTTTTTTTTTTTTTTTTTTTTTTTTTTTTTTTTTTTTTTTTTTTTTT
>KZ651164.1:627105-638222 GCA_001010745.2 Gerris buenoi | reverse complement strand
TTTTTTTTTAAATATGATTTTTCAAATCATAAACATAAATTCAACATCCAAACCTTGGAAGCATATAGAAATGACAGAAATATAGGCAATGACAGAAAGGAAGGCAGTATGCTTACATCCATATGCCCATAAGGGGTAGAACTTCATTCCTCAGTACATGCTTCTTGCTCAGTATTTTCTCTCATTCCATATATTATATTCTTTACTTTTTACTTCCTCAATGTTATTAAAAAAAAGTACAAGATATTAACGCTAAGTATCACCTTCGTACATATGTTTATTGGCACGGAAGTATGGAAGAGAATTGGAACAAAAACTGATAAGAAATCATTTCATAAGAAACAATTTAGATTTTATTTGAAATATAAGCCTCTTTGAATAGACATTAACAGTTCTTCAACCCTCTACTTTTTGTGGTCTTCTTAGTCTATATCACATGAATTTTTAGTGATGGTTCATTACATTAGACAGGCCTTTTCCTCCCTCCTCGACTCTTACCTCTGCCTCGGCCATCTTTAGGAATAGGTTTTCCTCTGAAGTTACTGCTCCCCTCTGAAGGTTTTGCTGCTTTGTGAAGAGCATTAAACAGCATCTCACCGTTTACTTTATTACCAAGTATATTTGATAACTCGTCCTGTAAAAAGAGAAAAATTAACAACTCAAAAAATGAAATATTATAAATTAATAATTTCAATTAGCCAAGAGTTGAAGATAAAGTTACTGTTGGTATAAAAGCAATATACAACTTACCAATGAAAGTGTAACTAAATGATCCAGCGATTCACCTTTGTTCATCAAAGCATTCACATTCTTTGAATTCACACCTGGCAGTTTCTTTACAAAATCCTGGTCAAAAATGTATTTCGAAATTAGACACAAATAATATTATAATAATTAATTATAACCAAATAAATATCTAGAAATTAAGACAAAAACAAAACAAATTACATCTATATAAATATATAAAATTAACATACAGTATATAAATAATATAGAGTGTATATAAATAATATATAGTAAGACCCTGATAATCCAGACACCCGGTAATTCAGAACCCTTGGTAATCCGGATCCACGGAAGATGCAAGCCCGCATCAATAAAAATTATAAAGCAAATCACTTCTTTCGATCATTACCGCAGACCTTGGGCATAATTAAACTTGGAAAATACACTGAGTAAATTTAAAAATATAAATTATTTTTATTTAAAAAAAAACAAAAAACTTTTCTTTTCACTGACTATATTTACAAACGAATATCATAAACCTTAAGGAATTTGTAAGCTAGAAATTGTATGTAGCAGTATGCGTCGGCAGTAGAAATAACCTTAAAATGGCCAAATAATTAATTTGCAAATCTTAATTTTATACATTCAAAAAATGAAAAAAAGGTTTTAAACTACAAAAAGAAAATAAAAAAATAATATCAAAATGAAATACCAAAATGTTGGAATTGAATTTTTCAGCAAATCTTTCTGAATCCAATGCAGTTTCGTCAACACCAATTGCTGCAGCAATTACTGCAGATGGCTCCTCTTTTCCTTCCTAAAATTCAATAAATCATCATATAAAAAGTAGAATCATCCATTTTTATCATCCATATATTTGAAAAAAAAAAAAAAAAAATGCTAAAAAATGTGTACATTGAGTTTAGTTCTTTTTTAAATATATTCACCATTATTATAAATTCAACTGTTCTTTTTTCCAATTATCATAAAAGAACTTTTAAATATTATTAAATAAATTACATTAAGTTCATATAGGTTGTTGCATTCAGGGGACACATATAGATCTTCAAAAATAATACCCAACTAAGTAACAAGAAAATGGAGAATATGACAATAAAAATGTCTGTGAAAAGTTTGTACGATCTACCTTGGACAATGCTTTTGATTATTGACCGCTATTTCTTTATTAAATTGCAATTTTTTCCAATTATCATAAGAGAACTTTTAAATATAACAAATCATATAAATAATTAGGTAATCATCATTAATAAGCTTTAAAATATTCTGAATTGGTTAGACATTCCAATTCAAGTGATTATTATTCTTAATTTAATAACTAAAAGCAAATTTTCTCCCCTCTTAATTTCTCATATAAAAAGAAAGTATTGTGATAGTGCGAAGATTCGACAGTGAGATTTTGATGGATTTACACGTTTTGAAGTCCAATGAATCAATTTTTTTTTTTTTTTTTTTTTTTTTTTTTTTTTTTTTTTTTTTTTTTTTTTTTTTNAAGTATTGTACTGGTTGCTGGGTTGGTACGACTCACGACTTACTGCACTCCCATATTCGTATGTTTATTTATTTATTTATTTATTTATTTTTTTAATTACCATTATTCAATTTCTGGCTCTGATGATGGTTCTATAGTGGCTGAAAGCTTTTCTGAATTTTATTAATAATTCTTTACGGGGAGAGACCTTTTTATTTCATTATTAATGATGATTTCCACTTATGATTCATACCTTAACTCAGTTAGAAAAGTTATAATTTTCCCATTTAATAAGAAAGGAGATATTAACAGACACATTTATGGATTCAATAAAAAGTGTTAACGGGTATCTTGTTAACAAGGCAGGGTGACTGTGAATACATAGCAAGCAAGATTCCGAAAAAACTATTCTACCTATGACACCACTATTACAGTTGTATGTATACAACTGTACAATGTGCTTTATGTACACATTTATAGTACATTTCCATCGTAGAAATTTAAGTTAAAAGGGAAAAACAGAGAGCGTATGCGTTCTACATGGATTTAAGAGCAGCTTTTGATTCCATTGCTAGATCAGGCGTTTTCTTTAAGCCTCTACCGCCCTTTGAGGTTAGAAAAAACAGTAAAATTAAAATTTTATTAGTTCTAAGCAAGATATCAAAAATCTAAGTATAGATTTCATTCCCAATATTAATTCTGCACAATTTGAGCCCTATTTCAACTTCCTATGATAAATAGTACAGGCACCATTTCGATACAACAATAAATCTCGTATTTATTGTAGTAGGCAGATGAAATAGGGCCCAAATTGTGCAGAATTAAAATTGGGAATGAAGCCTATACTTAGATTTTTGATATGTTGCTAACAAATAATAAAATTTTAATTTTACTGTTTTTTCTGACCTCAAAGGGGGGGTAGAGCTTTAAAAATACAAGCTAGCTCTAATTAAACCAATGTATAATGGGTACTTAGCAAGAACAATAGGTTCATCAGTAAAGAACAATAGTTATACCTGCAACGCAAATGGTTTACTTTCATCAAATTCTATTAGGAGAATAGGTTTAGCATAGTGGCGGGTCATAGCTAAAGCTTGGGTGTAAAGTCTTCCTGAATTTAGAGAACCAATCAAATCACTGATACTTTTTCTTTCCATACACATCTCTGGAGATAAGATGTAATCACCGATCTAAAACACAAAACAATCCAATTAAGTCTAATTTATAAACATTGTACTCTTAGTTGTATGAGAGTATTAGGTGAAAAAAGGTCTTCAATCAGTTACATATTATAATAATATTGCTTTTCTGATTTCTTAAATCTTTTTAAATAAAAAAATTATAAAAATGTTGAGTTTTCCCTGATCATTAATCATAATAACAGTTCTCACATAAATGTCAGTTTAAGTAATCTCACATTCATATTGATGATATAGTGAGAGATATCTTAAGATTTGGCATTTTTGAGGTATTGTAGTTTAGACTATAAAAATCGGTACTAGACAAATCAGACTCAGTCCCATTTCCCATAAACTTTTTGTTTTTGATTTTTAACAAAATCAGATTTATTGTAGTTAAATGAGTCACAAGACCAGATTTAATCAGTATAACATATTTAATATATTTGAATATACTCATAGCACAACAGAACACAATTTATAAATTAATATTTTTTAGCACTTGACTTAATGTGTCAGTGGATCTGACATATATGTAATAATAAACTAAACAGATTTGTACTGAGTGATTAACAACACTCCCCCTCACGAAGTACCAGCAGCAGGTGCTTTAAGTCCAAGTCTATTCAGCAACAAATTATGTGTAGGTGCACTTAGACCTTTTGTTAGTATATCTGCATCCATTTCTTCAGTTCTGAGATACGAAACTTTTACTTCGCTTCTTTGAATAGCATCTCTGATGAAGTGTTCTTTTATTGCTATATGCTTAGATTTGGAACAAACTATAGGGTACTTGAATAGACTTTGAGCGGCTTGATTATCGTTGAAAATTTCTATTACTTCGTGTGGTATTCCCATGTCATTTATGAGCTGTTTTAAGTGTATTGCTTCTTTCGCTGCTTCAGTTAACGCGACATATTCCGCCTCTGCAGTCGAAAGTGCAACAGCCTTTTGTTTTTTAGACTCCCAGCTGACGAGTGCTCCGGCATACTTGAAACACACTCCTGAGTAAGATTTTCTATTAACGTTGCATTGCCCCCAATCAGCATCAGCAAAACCTATCAGTGGTTTTCCAGTTTTTTGGTATACTAGTTGAAAGTCTTTGGTTCCTTGAAGGTAGCGTAGTATCCTCTTAGCGGCTAACCAGTGTTCTTTATCATGACTGTTATTAAATTGGCTCAAATAACTTACAGCGTGTGCTATGTCTGGCCTGGTGGCTACAGAAATGTACATAAGAGCGCCTATAAGGTTCTGATAAGGATATTCATTTGATGGATTTTCAGCCTTTGTTAACTCTTTACCGATTTCTAATGGGGTGCTAACGGATTTGCAATCTGACATGTTAAATTTTTTAAGGACTTCATCTATATACTTCTTTTGTGAGATCAAGATTTTTCCGTATTCCTGTTTGAATTCTATGCCTTAACAGTATTGTAATTTTCCTAAATCTTTCATTTCGAAACTTTCTTCCAATTTTTTCTTTAATTTATTTACATATTCTTTTTTCTTTGAAGCCACTATAATGTCGTCTACATATACTGCTACGAGGACGATGTCTCCCCCCTCCTTAGCGGTATATAGACATGGATCAGCTGATGATGGGTTGAATCCTAACTCTTTTAATTTTACATCTAATTTTAAAAACCATTGTCTGCCTGCTTGCTTTAGACCATATAATGCCTTTTGAAGTTTGCAGACTTTTTTAATTGAAACGTCTCTAAGTTGTTCCAGCATCTTCATGGCTCCTTCTAGTGTATCTGAATTTTCTTTTTCCGTTTCATCGATGACAATTTCATATAACATTTGTTCTAAGTATTCTGGTATTTCCATATGTATTGTTTCTTCTAAATCTCCGTTTAGGAACGCCGTTGTAACGTCAAGTTGACCTATACTTAATCCTAGTTCAGCTGCAACACCAAGTAATAATCTGACTGAACTCAGTTTAGTAACGGGTGCAAACGTTTCTGTGAAATCAATTCCTGGACACTGTGAGTACCCCCTAGCAACTAGTCGGGCTTTCCTTCTCTCCAGTTCTCCGTTTGATTTATACTTATTTTTTAGTATCATTCTACAACCAACTAAATTTTTTGATTTATCTTCTGGACATATGATCCAAGTTTGGTTCTTTATATGGGATTTGATTTCACTTTTAATTGCTTCATTCCATTCTCTTGAATCAGGTCCTTCTAGAGCTTCTTTTACTTCACATAGAAAGTTCATTTCATAATCTTTGCTCCATACTGGTGGCTTTTTCTCTCTCTCAGGTCTTGGCTCTGGCTTAGGTTTTGGATCCGGTTCAGGTTCTGAATCAGGCTCCAACACAATATTTTGTTGATGTTTAGTATTCGACCTGGTAATTCTTATACAGACACCATCATTGTTTCCATTTTTGTTCTTGTTATTTTTCTTCTTTTGATTATTTGCTAAGTTAATTTCTTTCTTATTTTCTCTTTTATTTTCTATGTTATTTTTAGTTAAGTTTTCATTTGTTTTGTTTTCAAAAGTAAATTCATAATTACTTTGTTTTTTAGATTCTTCATAAAATGGTTTTTCCAAAATTTTTGTATCCCTAGTAATTTTGACTTTGTTTTCAGAAGGTATGAAAATTCTGTAGGCTTTTGACACGGTTGAATAACCGACAAATACTCCTTCTTGAGATTTTGGCTCAAACTTTCCACGATTCGGTTCCTTTTGCATTATAAAAGATTTGGATCCAAAAACATGAAAATGTCTTGCAGATGGTAATTTACCTGTCCACATGTAGTATGGTGTTTGATTTTTAATTGTTCTGCTAGGACAGCGATTCCTTATATAGTTGGAAGTATTGATAGCTTCAGCCCAAAGGGATAATGGTGCGTTAGCTTGTATCAACAAACATCTTGCCATGTCTTCAAGAGTTCTATTTTTTCTCTCTGCCAGCCCATTTTGTTGCGGCGTATAACTTACAGATAACCTTCTTTGAATTCCTGCTTCTTTTAAATATTGGTCAAAATCTTTATTCACATACTCAGTTCCATTATCTGACTGTAAGAATTTTATCCTTTTACCAATGTAGTTTTCAACTTCTGATCTGTATTCTTTAAATGCTTGTAACGCTTCACTTTTATGTTTTAAAAATTTTACATAACAGTATCGGGTAGCTTCATCAATGAAAGTTATAAAATATTTGGCACCTCCTGGGGAAGTTATACGTATCGGTCCACAAATATCTGTGTGTACAATTTCAAGTGTATCTAACTTCTTAGGTTCGTCTCTAGTCCGAAATGGTAAACGTGAGAATTTGCCTTTAATGCAAGTATCGCAATCTTCTAGTTTTTCATTTGAGCTAAATTCTAAACCTTGTAATAATTTATTTTTCATAGCTAATTTTAATTCTGCTTCATTTAGATGACCCATCTTATTATGCCAAGTTTTAATACTCGATTCATTGCTTGTATTTGACTTGTAAACTTCATCATTTTTGGTTCTATAATTATTGTTTAGATTTTCAATATAATATAATCCACCTTGTCTGTTAGCTTTCATTACAACTTTTCCTTTTTCATTTTTTATAAGAGCATAATTCTTTTTAAACACAACTGTATGACCATTATCTGTTGCTTTCCCTACCGATATCAGATTTGTGGAAAGACTTGGTACTAGTAAGGTATCAGTTAGTGTAACAGTATTATTTTTATAAGTTTCTAATTTTACAGGCCCTACTCCTGTGATGCTAGTAGTTTGGTTTTCAGCAGCTAACTTCAAAGTTCCATGTTCAGGATTTTCATTTTTTTCTTTAAACATTGTCTTGTCTGAACACATATGTCTTTTCTTGCAGTTTGGTTAGCATTTGAAGACATACGTTCAGCAGAAACCTTGAATGTTGAGTCATTTTGTTTCTTACCGCCTTTTTGATCTTTATTAAACCAACAGTTTTCAGTTTTGTGATTTGTTTTTGAACAAATTTGGCACTTAGCCTTAAACGGTTTACTTGGTCTTGTTGTGGTTGAATATCTTTGAAATTGCTTTTTGTGGTTTTTGCCTATAAACGCTCCTTCGGTTGGTCTGCTTTCAGTTTCATCTTTGTTTCTTGCCTCAGCTTCTTCTAAAATTTTGATTCTTAGATCTTTGGGTTTTGGTTGACTATCCCTAGAATCTATCGCAACTCTGAAATTTTCAAATGATGGACTTAAACTGTACATCATGATGCTTAATAGATCTGAATTGATTTTAATATCCATCTCTTCTAATTTGTCCACAGCATCCATAAACTCATTAAGGTGTTCACGTACACTGTTTCCCTCCTTCATTTTATGTAGGATCAGTTTCTTTAAAAGAGACACTTTTCGTGTGGAAGCATGCTGGGCCCATAACCTGTAGTTAAATGAGTCACAAGACCAGATTTAATCAGTATAACATATTTTATATATTTAAATATACTTATAGCCCAACAGAACACAATTTATAAATTAATATTTTTTAGCACTTGACTTAATGTGTCAGTGGATCTGACATATATGTAATAATAAACTAAACAGGTTTGTACTGAATGATTAACAACATTTATTTTCATCAATATCTCGGAAACTAGTTGTTTTTTTTTCTGAGAAAACGGCTAATATCATTAGACTCATATTTAAATAGACAACATTTTAGAATTTTTTAATCATCATTAAAGTTTTTCAGTTTTTGGGGTGTAGCACCCCCAAATTTGGAGCAAATATAATTTCTCGATTTCGCTCGGGTTATTTTTTTAAACATGTATGCCCAATTTTGTCAAAATTGGCCCAGTAGTTTAGGCCACACATGTCTGCACAAACAACAGTTAGACTTTTTCTTGGAATCAGGGGACCTCAAAAGAGGTAAATCCACCAAAATCTCTCAATTCGAATTTTCACGCCATCACAATTCTTTCTCTTTATACGAGAAAGTAAAAAATGCTCAACTATTAATCTATTGCACTCTGGTACATTTAAAAAAAATCCCTACATTTCTTAATAGCTTTAAGTAAGTTCTCATACATTACTGAGTCACTCTTATGTTAGTAAATTTGAACAGTGAAAGCTTGTAGGATCATTATTTAGCATTCCTATTATTATTATTTATTTTATTTTTTTAAACATATCAGTATTAGGGTATCTAGGCCGAGTAATGAGACTTGCAGATTACAGATGCTTATTTAAACAACTTTTCTGCATCTTGATAAAAGTCATAGAATTCGTGAGGAAATATAATAATAATCTTTAAACGAACAAACCTGAAGAGTAATGGGTTCGATGTCAATGCCTCTTTTATGAAGTAAGGATGGTAGCTCACTTCGGAATTCTCTCATGTCTACAATGACTCTAGGTGTAGATACCACTTCTTGACCCCCTCCCCTCCTTGTACTTGCTTCCTGTTGACCACCATCTCTATTTAATAAACTGCTTGTTCTAGGATCTTCCAATACCATTGTCTGAAAAAAATGTATATACACATATACATAGTTATATAAAACCCTTAATTATGTCTGTATTTGATTACAGGTAAAAGATCGAGAAGCAAAAAGTATAAGTTTCATTCTCCCTTTCAGCAGAGAAGTAAAATTTGAAAGGCTAGAATGACAAGAAATAATGATAAAGGTAAGTCAATAGTTCTTTTTTAATTATGTGATAGATCTGATTTTTAGTAAAAAAAAAAAAGCTTTTATTAAGTAGTAGTGACCTTTTTTTCTCTGATGAGGAAGTCAAATGCTTTACTTTCTTGATTTAAGACAGATAAATGAGCCTGCTCCTCAACTGAGTAATCATACATGAGGAAGTATACTAACATCTCGACATTAATCTTTGATTGGTAAATCTGAAACAAATTTAAAATATGTCATTTTTATTAGTAATTACGCCATTTTTTAATAAGGAATGATTATAAAGCAAGTCTATGAATGGTGAAACATGCCTTTTTTTATAGGAACCATTATTCATTTATAAGTGGAACTCTTAAAATTAAGAGTTTAAACAAACACACAGGAGCTAATTACTATAAGATATAAATAGAAGCAATCGAGATATTTTTTTAAAAAAATATGTGTGCTTGGATACGTAGTGTTTGTCACCGTGGTCCAGACCACCCCACCCAGTTGTTACCTTGTTTGGTATAGCCTTGCTCAGAAAGGCCTGCCCTTTCCCTTCAGCAATCGAGTCTTAGTCGTAGTTGAGAAGTCACACAATTGACCTGCTACCATACTAACTAAATTTTTATTGTATAAAAACCTGTAGCTAACTTACTACAATAAAAATGAACGAAAGTCAAGGGGAACAAATTCCGGTATATTTTAAACTGTACAAAACTATTCAACACACTTCGGTCTATTGACAATTGAAATATAAATAAAAATAAAAAAAGCGTTACTAAGGTAACTGTCGTGGAGCTCAGGACAAACCTTTAATTTTCTGGGTCTATAATATTGGCCTTGCAATAATGAAGGCTTTAATGACAAAATACAAAATACAATAAGTAAAACAAAGAGGACAAAGTAGATCTAAACAAATTAGAGAAGCAAATGCCTCAACTCAACCATAACTAAAGACCCTCTTGACAACACATTTTTTGTATGTAATGTTAAGTATTATTATGTCGGAAGTTTATATAATTAAAAGGATCTTACTTCGATCTGACGAATTGCTGACACATCATTGTCATACATGATTATAGCTCGAGGTTTAAGTTCATTTAATACTTTGGGTAATGAAAGGCTATCACCATCTTTTTTGAATTGGCGGATCATAATAACAGGTGACATGTTGCTCTCGTTTACCTGAAATGAAATAAACAAAAAGTTGTTTTTAATATTTAAGATTTTTTTACTCATACATAAACACTAATCATACAATGTATTAAAAATGATAAAATATAGAAACAAGATAAAAGCAATGTAGCACATAAAATATACGGTTGACAAAATATCAGCAGTAAATTTCAAAGGGAATTTAAAGATTTAAATACAATCAGAACAGTAGATTTTGTTGATCATATCGAGAACATATTATAGATCATATAATATGTATATAATATATCAATCATTTAGGCTATCTTTTAAAATTGAAGAGGTAAAAAAGAAGGAACACACAGCACACAGCCTTCTGGTACAAGGTAAAGCACAGTAAAAGTCACTAACTATAATTTAATTAAAATGAATAGTTTAACTACTTGTTTGTTGAATTTTAACGTACAAAAATTACTTACACTGGTTTCTGGGCACTCTGTGAAAGTTGCATTTCCATCTTGTTCTGGGTTTGGTTTTTGAGTAAGTACAATGGTATCTAAGAATTCACCCTCTTCATCCTCATCTACTGCCTCCTCTCCATTGTTGTCTTTTGAAGTAGAATTAGATCCAAAGAATTTGTAGTACCAATAACTAAGCATTTTTTCAGGGCCCATTGTAAGAACCTGGAACAAAGTATAAAATTCTTCTATTAGAAGAAAAGAAAAAGAAAAAAAAAAAAATCACAGGGTGTGGTGCTTGCGTCCAAGTCCTTTTTAGGGTTTTGTAGATGATTAAGCATACTTATTATGTTTTTTTTCGACCTCAGGGGGATCCCTGGTTCAAATCCCCAGGGGGTCACAATGTTTTTTATCGGTAATAACAACAAGGTAAATAAATTTTTCTCCGGAAAATTTTATCGCCCCACCATATTATTGCAGGTATTAGCATGGATTATTTCAAAATTTTAATAGCAGTGGTTTTATAAGGGTTAGGAAGGGGGGGG